>JASAND010024223.1:0-12767 GCA_030248195.1 Trissonchulus latispiculum
CCGGCTTGCCCAGACAACGGTCCAGACACACCATTAGGGGCCACCCCATTTCCCAAGATATTAGAAGGTAAAGTTTGAGGTGGTTGGGGAGGAGGGTGTCCCTCTCCGGCTTGCCCAGACAACGGTCCAGACACACCATTGGGGGGCACCCCATTTTGCAACCCCATAGCAGTAAGGACACTTTGCGTACTCTGAACAACATCAAAACGAGGCGAAATAAAATTGTCAAAATCCCGACGAAAATGCGAATTTTCAGAATTTTGATTTGTTAAATTTTGGGGGGAGGGGATAGGTAATTTACCCGCCCCAGAAGTACCCGGATTTTCAGTCGGGAGGGAAGCAAACTGAGAAACAATTTGAGAAGGGCCGGAAATTGGTCCCCCCAATACCTGCACCGAAGTTTCTCTCCGGTCCGTAGCTAGTTCTCCCCCAAAATTTTGCCCCAATAGTTCCCCACCTGCTGGAGAGCCCCACGTGTTCATCAGGGCCCCCGAAAAATTTATATCCCCCCGCGACATTTCTCCCAATGACTGCCCCCTGGAAACGGAATGGCTACGCCGAGTCCTGGGTGGGGTCGGGGGTCGGACAGCACCACGAAAAACTGGGGGGTGGGGGGGTTCAGAATTTCGCAGGTGTGGAGTTTCATCATTTTGGGGGTGGGGAGATTCAGAATTCTGTAGGTGTAGATTTTCAGAATTTTGGGGGTAGGGAGGTTCAAAATTTTGTAGGTGTGGAATCTCAGAATTTTGGGGGTGGGGGGGTTCAGAATTTTGTAGGTGTGGAATTTCCGAATTTTGGGGGTGGGGAGGTCCAGCAAACTGGACCCCCAAACGTCGCGGCACAACTGGAGAAGTAACTACAACTTGGGGAGGGGGGGGAGGGGGTGGATTTGAACTATACGGGGGGGTCGGATTTTGTAAATTTTGGGGGGAGACACTCCCCCCGTTCCCCCCATGCTGTCGCCCCCCCAAATTTGCAGGAGACTTTTGGAAAAAATGGCGGTTCAAAAAACTATCTGTAACTTCCGGCGCCTGCGAATTTGGGGGTAATTCTGAAAAAAGGCGAACTGTTTCGTCACGAATCTTTTTTAAATAGCGAGTCAGGGGGCGAGACGAATCTGCTGACGAGTCTGACATGCTACTCTGCTGAAGGAACGGTCGCCAGTTGTAAAGGGTTTTTGTTGCCTCAATAAAAGAGTAAATTTAGACTCCAAGGAAGATTGCTAGGTTCTAGAGTGTGCGCATGTCGAACTCGTAGACTCGTCCCTAAACTCGCTAATTCCCTGACCAACTAAAGCAGACGCCGGCAGTCCAAATCGGTACCGTGAGTTTACTGTTTTCGACACAAAATTATATATTTAACAAAAATGTAGGAAAAGCATAAATTTACAGTTCAAACAAAACAAACATTTTCATAATTGTTCAGTACACAAAATAAAATTCACTTCACAGACATAAAAGGGAAAAGGAATAACCCACACCCAACTTAAGAGGGAGTTAAGTCCCCCAACCAAACTTACAAAAATATCCCCCAACCGAGTGACGATGAAAGGCCCAACACAACCATCCAGTGTGAGAAATCGGAGGAGACTGACTTTTGTTAACTTTCAATGGCGGACATGAAATTAGCTAGGAACCGAGGTTCCTACACAGAAGGACAATTTTACGTTTATCGTTCATAAAGATAACACTGCCTTTTGAATATTTTAGATGAAAATCAAGGAAAATAACCGAAAATAGTTCACACCAGGAATTCACATTCAAATTGAATATAAATTTTTGAGTTAGCTAATAGTTGCTTGGCTTATAACTTTCATTGACCGTTTGCATAAATTTTTGTTATAAAGTATTTTATATTTTCTAACTTTACATTCAATCCGCAGAAATGGTCACTCCTACTTTACTCTGAGCATACTGTTCCCTTATATTTTATAGTCTAGCCCTGTCCTTTCATGCCTTGCCTTATTAAGCTTCAACCTATCGGAATTTTAGTCCCAGAGTCACTCCAAATGTACTCCGAGCTAACGCCAAGTATACACTGAGCCTACTCCCCACTACCTAATAATTCCACTTATTCTTCCTCATCCTGTTCGTTAAAGTGGCCCACCGTGTTTTCAGGTACTACCAAAGTGCTCAAATTAGAGTTCTTTTCTACAGCGCGATTGAAGGCTTCTTCACTGGAATACTTAGCCTCATACTCTATTTGCTTGGTCAGAATTTTATTATTTATCAGATCGTCGAGGAACCCCTTACAACGTTGGATGTGAAAGTAAATTTCCTATTGAGCTCACCTCGAATTCTCGGTCGGACTTCATTGTAGGCCTCAATTTCTGCCTCAATATCATCATGGCCGTCTGCGAGATACTCATTTGTTAACCTAGTTATTCTACCTTCGTACCACTCTTCGGACTGCTTGACAAGCTCACCCGAAAGTTTACCGATATCAGTAGGCTCATAAATCTCTCCACAACTCGAGTCACTACAGTCTGAACATTCGCTACTTGTCTCTGATTCGGATTCATCATACTCCGGTTGGGCACTGTGAAGGTTTTGAACATGACGTTGTAGGTTGAACGCCCTGGTGAACATCTAACCGCAAGTGCCGCACTGGTATGGTTTGTTATATTCGCAAGTAGGCAGGCATGTTTGTTCTGATTGAGTTTCAATATACACTTTACAGGCTTGATGTCGCTTTGCCTTTGCTGTTTGTGCTTTTATTGATTTCGCTTGGTGCTTTTATATACTTTGTCTATCGTGCTTTATTGATTTTGAGTCACTCCAAACCTGATTCCGAGCAAACACCGAGTATACACTGAGCATACACCGAAGTTAGTCATGTTTAGATTGGAACACCAATTCGACGCGACGACTTAGAGTACAGTGAATCAATAAAAGTGGAAATTGATCTTTGTTCTTTGACATAGATTAACATTACTCAACATTACTTAAAGATTGCTTTTAAGACTCGGTGTATGCTCAGCGTATACCCGGTGTAGCTCGGAGTATGTTTGGAGTGACTCAAAATCAATAAAGCACGATAGACAAAGTATATAAAGCACCAAGCGAAATCAATAAAACCACAGACAGAAAAGGCAAAGCTACATCAAGTCCATAAAGTGTATATTGCAACTCAATCAGAGCAAACATGTCTACCTCCTTGTGAATATTACAAACCATACCAAATTATGGCACTTGCGGTCAGACGTTCACCAGGGCGTACAACCTACAATGTCATGTTCAAAACCTTCACAGTGCCCAACCGGAGTATGATGAATCCGAATCAGAGACAAGTAGCAAAGTTTCAGACAGTAGTGACTCGAGTTGTGGAGAGATTTATGAGCCTACTGATATCGGTAAACTTTGGGGTGAGCTTGTCAAGCAGTCCGAAGAGAGGTGCGAAGGTAGAATAACTAGGTTAACAAATGAGTATCTCGCAGACGGTCATGATGGTATTGAGGCAGAAATAGAGGCTTACAATGAAGTCCGACCGAGGAAAATTTAGTTTCACATCCAACGTTGTAATTGGTTCCTCGATGACCTAATAATTGATGAAATTCTGACCAAGCAAATAGAGTATGAGGCTAAGTATTCGAAAGCTAATTATGAAAAAGTGCTAAAACGCGCTATAGAGAAGAACTCTAATTTGAGCACATTGGTTCTACCCGAAAAACCAATTTGATGAACAGGATGCCGAAGAATAAGTGGAATGATTATGTAGTGGGGAGTAGGCTCAGTGTACACTCGGCGTTAGCTCGGAGATATCTTCGTTCGTCTCAGATTGCGAATCCAAACCCAAAACCCCTCAGCAAAGCTTCTGTAGCTAGTGCGGTTGCGCTGTTGCACCCTGTTTCTCGAGACATCCAACAGACGGACAACACGACTTCTTACATTTGTGAGAAAAGGTTGGTCGGATAGCCTCTTGGACATACCTGAAAGATCACCGCATACGGTCGACCTCCCGTAGCCTCGTGAATAGATGTGTTACAAGCAAATGCAACTGAGTTCAAGTAGGATCCCAATCTCTCTGTCCGTCATTTACATACTGTCTGAGGGTAGATGACAAAGTTTGGGTGAACAATTCAACTAAGCCTTTCCCTTCAGGACGATAAGGGCTAGTGAGCTTCTTTTGAATTCCAAACATCTGGAATAGTTGGTGTAAGCCGTTTGAGGTAAACGCCGATCCTCGATCAGACAATATGCTTTTGAGTAGACCAAATGTCATACCGAACTTGAAAATATTCTCGCTAACTTCTTCCGCTGATTGACGATTTAGGGGGTATAGTTGCACGAATTTGGAAAAATGATCCATGACAACCAAAACAATATTTATTCCCCCTATCGGTTGTGGTCCGTTGCTACCAAATCAAATGGGTGGCAGAAGTAATGGATTGAGTAGGAAGCTTGCTCGTTGCTCCCCGGGTAGTATTCCGAGCACATCCAGCACAATGCGAGCAGAACTTGTTAATATGGTTGAACACACTGGCCAGCAACATCGATTTCAAACTTTGTAAAATGTCCTACGTACACCAAAGTGACCGCTAGAAGGCAAATCATGGTAGTTTCACATGACCTGATTCCTCTTAGTTTGCGGTATTACAAATCTCCTGGGACCGCCAGGCTTTTGGAAATACAATACCTTGTTGCGCATAGGGAGACTACGCCATTCTGAGATCTCGTTGGCTCCCACAGCAGAAACATCAACTGAAGGAGGCGGTTTCCTGTCTCACTTGGCAAAATAGATTCATCTCAAATCGGAATTTTGACATTGTGTGTACTTGCCAGTAACTGTCATCAGCCGCACCTGCGTCCAGATTACAAACGCTAGGAATCCGGCTTAGTGCATCGAGTAGCGATATTGATTTGCCCGTCGTCAGTTCAAAATCGTTTTGATTAAGTTTGAGCAACCATCGCGCTATCTTCGGCGCTGGGTCTTTTAAACTTTTCAGCCATAGTAACGGTTTGTGATCGGTGATGAGAGTAAGTTTTTATGACTTAGATAATGTCGAAACCATTCAACAGCCCAAACTATAGCCAAAATTCTCTGTCGAAAGTAGTCCACTTTCGCTGCTGATCAGATGGTGATTTGATTATCCTTTCCTTATCATTCTGAGACTGGGATAGTATTGCACCCAAAGCAGATCCTGACGCGTCTGTCGTAAGACGAAACGGTGACCCAAATTCAGGCAAAGCTAAAACTGGAGCACTAGATGATAAGCAATCTTTCAGTTTTGCAAATGCTGCTTCGCGGTTTGTCTCCCATAACAAAGGCGATGACATGTGCAATAGCCGATTTAATGGATAAATTTCTGATAAACCTCCTGGAATAATTGGCCAGGCCCAAAAATATGCGCAACCCGCCTTGAGGTGTCGGAAAATTACCCACAACTTCAACTTTAGTGGGATCATTTTTGGAAACGACATGGCCAAGATATGTAAGCTCGTTTTGTAAGAATTGGAATTTCGCAGGTTTTAAGCTTTAGGTTAGCTTGTCTTAACTTTTCGAACACTTGTCTTAATCGGGTGACATGCTCGTTGATAGAGTTTGAAAAGATAATGATGTCTTCTAAATATATGAAGCAGGTTGACCAGTTTAGTCTTGCCAGTACTAATTCCATCATAGGCCGGGGCAGGTGGCCGGGGCGTTAATGTGACACCGTGAACAATCTAGAGCTGATTGCTTTTTACTAACTAACAGCTTACTAACTAACACCAGCAGTACAAGATCAGTATCGTACCGTATCAGATCTCACACATGGCGCACATTTGCTTTTAGAGTATTATATTTGCAACGCAACATTTCTTCACTATAACAGGATTTTAATAGCCTACCTTGACGAACGTTCAAATCTGCCCCAGAACATGGTAGTGTCGTTACCCCCACTGCTTCCCTGCAAATTTCTTATTTTATAGCAGTCTAGCCTTTGAAGCAAACCCCAACAATTTATATACTTTTAGAATCGTCCGGCACTCGAAATTTAGATAATCCGGGTTTCATTTATGGAAAATCTAAAATTTTTAGTTTTTCGCCGAACTTTTATTGCTATCGAAATCTTGTTTCCACGACCGAATACAGCTGTGCCAACTGCATATTTTGCTCTTATAAGCTTTTCACGAAAATGCACCCAATTTCCAGAATTCCGGGTTTTCAAAATTCAATTTAAAATAAATTTTGGATACCGACAAGATGGGTATTATTCGAAAGCTCGTAATGAGCTGAACAACTTTTAATATGCAATAAACTCTTGAAAATGCACTCAATTCCCGGAATTCACGAAAACCGGATTTTCCGGATTTTAAAAATTTTCTTCATAACCCCCCCCCCCAATATGGGTATCATGTGAAAGGTCTTGATGAGCTGAATAACTTGTGTAATAGAACCAATATCTGAAAATGCACCAAATTCCCGGTATCAAGGAAAACCGTGCTAGCTAGTGTTAGAGTCGGTTTTCGTGAATTACTGGAATTTGGTGCATTTTCAGATTGCATTTTCGTTCTATTGCAAAAGTTAGGCGCCCAATTCATGCGTCTCCCCCTCCAGTGTATTTAATGGAATTTGCTTATTAGAGCTGCCATGACAACTATCTTCACACTCCTGTCCTAATCGAGACTGCCTGTACGCTTCCACATTTTCTGTATAGACATGCCTGTATACCCTTTTACACTAATTCTCCTTTTCTGTCTTGTGCTGTAGCCTGTAGCCTCATTTGTATAAGCCCCCTGTTCAGTGTTTTCCAGTGGCCTTCTTTTTAGTAAAAATGTCAGGCTTCGGACAGGACGTGTATTTATAGCATGCCTGTTCTGTTCTAATGTATAGATTGTCAGGTTCGTACAGGACATGTATCGAAAGCGTGCCTGTCTTGAAGTGTATCCTTTCATTTGTATAAGTGCTCTCTTCACTGATTTCCAGTGGGCTTCTTCTTCCTAAAAATGTCAGGCTTCGGACAGGACATGTATTTATAGCATGCCTGTCCTGTTCTCATGTCTAGATTGTCAGGTTCGAACAGGACACGTGTGTATAGCATGCCTGTCTAGCAGGCAAGCGTCTCTTCATTTGCATAAACGTCCTGTGTACGAAATTTACAGTTGGCTCAGCATTATTGCTCAAGCTGTGCAGATGTGAAAGAAACAAAGCAATAAGTTAAATTGTCATGAATAAAACTAAATAATTAACTAATTATGTCGACAGCTTAACAAAAATGCTCAAAGAGGAAAAATAAAGCGGAAGATGCTACGCAGCACTTACAAACATAGCATTCGTTCATAGGCCTCTTTTTGCACCTTGTGTTCATAGCCGGAATGGCCGAGTGGTTTGAAGGGCGGACTCTTAAGTCACAAGTGTGGGTTCGAATCCTACTTCCGGTTATTTTTTTTCAAAAGTTTGAGGTAGCTTAGCTAGCTAGTAATTTTTTAGGTGTATCGTAAAGTTCTACGTTAGCCAAAACCAACTGGTTTCCATTATTTGGCATACAGATGTTCAGATGCCTGTACAAATCGCGTTTGCCTGTAGGTATTTCCATTGGCGGTATAGACAAGCCTGTACACCGTTTTAAGCTATTTTCCTCTGTGCACCGTTTTCCAGTGGACTGCTTTTTTATGAAAATGCCAGGGTTCGGACTGGACATGGAGCTATAGTATGCCTGTTTTGTTTGGATGAAAACGTTGTCAAGTTGAAAGAGAACAAGTACTATTTCAGCTACACTATAAGTATAGCGTGATCCTGATCTATATAAAAAAGTGTACGTGTTGTTCTTACGTTTAAGTTCTTATGGTTGATGGTGTATTAGCCCTAGTCTTGAAGAATCTGCCTGGTAGCTGGCGAGATATCTTAGGTTTGTTTCATTCTTCGATTCATTTTGTCAGTTGTTAAAAACAGACTGTAGAGGTTTATGATATGTACTTTTGATTTGTAAACCAATTAGCTACAGGAAGTTTTTAAAGGTACATTTTTCACTGTACTTTATTTAGCAACTAATTTAAAGTCAAACTTTTACTGGAGTATACTTCCTATATGTGAAAAAGACTTTTAATTTTAATCTCCTATTTTTCTTCCAAATAATTTATGAGAAAATCCCGTAAAATTACGTCAACAGTACAGAATATGCAAATTAGGTATTGCATTATAAGTGTCTATATGCATGATAGAATACGTATACATTTCCAGGATATGTATTATATGGAAAAACTTTTGAATGGAAAACATATGATTTGTAATTTATAAAAAAATTGTATTGACAGAACTATAATGATAAGTATCATCTATATAAAATGTCGTGAAGAAAATTTACAAAAGTGGAAATATTACAAAGCTTCATTTTCTGTTTTTGTCTGCCTGAAAATAACAGTTTGAGAAGCCATTTGTAAACCACACAAAGTTGTTGCAACAATCACCATAATTTAGAGACACATAATAGTTAAGAGTAAACCACTAGATAACCTGTAAGAGTTCCATATGACAAAGTTCATTTGTAGTGGGATATTTCTTTCACTTTCACGAATTCAAAAGTAAATTTTGCGTTTCTGGTTAAACTTTACGTCTTTTGAGCTATGGAACAGTTCTTTGTAAAACTAATAACGCCCTTGTTTTTGCTTTATCTACGCAAATTCCGTGGATAATGGAAAGTCCCAAACAACTTACATCTATCGCATTTTAAAATACAATTCTCCACATAGTTTTATTTCCACAACATAGTAAATTTTTAACAAAACAAGCAAATTTCACTACAAACGATAATAACCCATAAAATAACTAAACAAATAACAAAGTTATTTTTGTGGGATGAATTCTCTTTTCTTCCTTTCAAGCAGTCCCCAAGGAAGCACTGAAAATAGAACGACTAAACAGCAAAACGTAGTAAAGTATAGTACAATAGCGAATCTAGTACAAAAATAGCCTTTTATACATCCAACTCGTTAACTGAAAACATTCGATTAAAGTACGTAATGTGAAATATCTGTAAACTTTTTATATTTTAAGAACAAATTTTATTACCAATGACCAGCGGAGTTCCCACGATCCTGGTTTCGTCCTCCTCTCCGTTTGTTCTTCCGTGATGGGCGACTGTCGTCACTGCTGTTGTCAGACACTATAAAGTTCTTCAGATCCGTTCCACTGTCTGTTTCGCTTTCACTGAAAAAGAACAATCCATTTTCATAATAGATTTGAATGCTGAAACAGAAACATGAACGAACAACATTAGCAACTAAATTTCAAATCGTTACTGTGCAACTACGTGTTCTAATGTTATCGTTCACCGTCTTGGAAAAACATTTATCTTTTCCCATTCTTAAACCAATTTAGTTCATAAAGTTTTTGGAAAGAAGTTTAATGTATTTGTTAAATATATATATTTACTTTTGCACAAGAGGCGCTCTGGGATCCGCTGGTTCTTTGCCCTCCCTTTCAGAGAACCATGAATTTGCCCTTTCAGGAATGCTTTGGGCTCCTCTGCTCTGGGTGCTGCTATCCTCTGTAACGTTGTGACTGAAATAAGTAAAAGGTAATAAATAAGTAAAACCTAATAACAATGTTTAGTAAACTGAAACACAAGTACAATAGAAGCAATTTCTATTTTCTAAAATTATTAGAAACGATTATTATTTTATAATAATAATAGTTGTTTCCGTTTCCAAAATTTAAACCATGGATCATCGTAGAAAACCAAAAAAGAAAAATTACAACAGAAAGACAAAACTACCCTAGATGAGACAGTGCAGTGTCCTCAGAGATTTCTGCGGAATCGCGCAGTTCCATTTCTCGAATACTTTGTCGAAGTTTTCTGGCTCTAAAAATAACCAACAAAAAAACGTCAGAAGAAGTACGTAATCTTTATAAAATAATATTCAAAGAAAACTAAAAAGTTCATCTCATAAATCAAATTACTCATACCGTAGAATATACTCTTTAACAGCTTAACACTTTCTTCTTCACTTACTCTTCCTCTTGCAGAAACTGTTCCAGTGCCTCTTCAATATCAAACGAGGCGAGAGCACTATCGCTACTATTATGGTCTTCACAATCCCTCTCTCCATTATCATGTCTATAAATATATATCATATAAAATTACTTTTTTGGTTTTCGCAATGCTACAGCAGGCCAAGAAAATCTGTCTTGTGGTCTCAAAAAGGAATCAAGAGTTGCCTGGATGGTGCATAGTATACTGTGCAGTTCTTGTTTAGGCCGCTTCGGTTGAAGATCTCTAAAATTTTGAGATGAGTATTTACACATATAGTTCCACTGCAGAACATAAATTAAGACAGAACTAGGAAAACAACAGAATGAAAAGATTAGATACTTGAATAGGCACTAAGAAACGACATTTCTGCAGATTAAAGTTAGACAAAACAAGAGCGGTAAACGTAATTCTTTTATACGTTTAAATATAGTTCTATCTTACTGATAAACAACTTCAATGTCGGATGACTCTTCGTTGTGTTGCTGTTCATTTTGAACAGCGTTCCCGGGGTCGTTTTGTCCTGAACTCGGAGCAGAAGTGGAGGGCTCCTTTCGACTTCGTTTCGTTTGTTCAGATCCAATGGGTTCGTCGCCTTCACTTAGTGACCTGAAAATAAACAGATTACTAAGAATTCGTACATAAAATTGCTATGATATATTGAGTTTCTTGTTTAGTCATAGACGTGGTCTACTTTGAATTCCGTACTAGTATTATTTTATTTTTAAATATAGTATATAGCATTTGAATACCGTTTATGACGTGATACTGATTTGATCGCCGTCGCCTCAGATGTGGACTGTTCAGTTGCGGTGCTAAAAATGTAAAATTTAATTATATATACTGAGCTAGCATCGCAGTTTCTGTACAGAAAGCAGCATACAATGAACAAATTTAGAAATTCAAACAAATCAAAATAGATCAGATATTCAAAAAATTAAAACATTGAAGTTAGGTAACATGTTTAACATAATGAAATACTAAACTAAACAGTTCATACGACATTCTTCTGCAAAAAGTGAAAATCTTGAACAAAATAACAAGATAAACTACAAATGTGAAACCGTTAATTGTTCCAAGAATGGAATTAGTTATACAATAGCACTAGAATGAGGAAAAATTAGAAATTTCAATACAAATTTGGCCAAACAGGTAGTCCACTTGTTATTATTGGCAATAACTTAAATTGATAAGAGTTAGTTTTTACCTCTGAATAGCAGATTTCTGTTTTTCAACATCGTCTGCTGATTCAACAACAGCCTCATTATTCTCTTCTGTACTGGTTGCGTTTCCTCCGTTAACGGTTTCATCTTCTGTTCGGACATTTCTATCTTCTTCATCAGAAGAAGAAACAATTTGACGAAGCCTTTTAAGGCGCGTAGGTTTTCCTTGCTGTACATCTTCGTCTGACATTTTCTAAAAGAGAACCATAATTGGTTATTTTCATGATAAATACACAATATTATAAACCTAATAATATCAATATTCTATTGTTCAAAATTATTTAATTTTAAACTGTATTTTCATAAACGTTGCACTGGTCCCAAAAATTCAAAAATTTCGAATAAATGTTTTATGACATACAATTTTAAGTACATAAGTTCTAAAGTATTATTTATTTAGTACTATAAATAATTATTTGTAAATAAATTAACAAACCTTAACATAAATGACAGAGGCAGGACACAGCGAAACACGCAGAGGAAGGGACAGCTTAGTGAAAGAGACTGCGACAAATCAATTCTTTTAAACTGCAGTAATATGCAAATGTGCAGTGACAATTACAGTGTGCACGTGAAATCACTGGTGAAAAATACGACAAGAAAGTTGCCCCCTTTTGGTCTACTACACTGTAAATGAAATGCGCTTTGTCTTTTTCCTTTTGTTGTTGCAAAAGTTTCGTAGCATCTCCTAACGGTTATTGCTTGTAATTTGTATTCACAATTTATGACAAATAGCCACTAGTTACAAGGTTTAGATCACATTGTCACATTATATTATCAAGACAAATTGACAATCTCTTAGTACTAACAGAGGAGTTAGTCAACTGAACAAAAAGATTGCTTTTTGTAATGGATACAGCGGACAGCAACATGCCTTTTTGGACAATGGTATGGGAACCTGTTTCTTATAATCTGGAGTCGCAATTTCATATTATATTAGAAAGTTTATAGCATTACTATTTTCGTTGTGAAAAGAGCGGTTTGGGCATTTTTAGTTTATACCCCCCCCCCCCTGTCACATTGATAATTCAAGACTTTTCAGCACAAATCAATTCAGCATAATTACGCATTAATAACAGTAAACTATCTCAAATTGGATTTGGGAACAGGATGACAAGACAATGTTGTAAAGAGTCAAAAAAGAAATCGAAGGAGCAAACAAAGGTATTGCACATTTACCAAACATTAACCTTTAAAGAAGTAGAAATAGTTAATTCTAAAAAAAAACCAAAACAAAAAACAAGAAAAATACAAGAAATAAATTACCAGAAAAGAACAAAAAGATTTTTATTTTTCTGTTATTTAATTGTATATATTGGTATCCGGCTACGATTCATGTATGTTTCAGGTATTCAAATAGCATACTCATGGAACTGTAACAAGAAATTTTCAAAGGTTTTTGGAATAACGGTTTTCATTGTACATAGTTTTAGCTGAAAAGAAACCCATATACTACACAAAACGGTCAAAATTCATAACGTATCAGCATATAAAGAAAGATAAAACAAATTACCATAAGAACATTACAAAACAAAAACAGAATTACAAAGATTACAGAAAGCTAGAGACAACGAAAGTAACATGCCAAACATTAG
>JASAND010024224.1:0-26634 GCA_030248195.1 Trissonchulus latispiculum
CGTCTGTAGGCAGTGTTCAGCACCAGTCGCAGGGTTCAGGAGGACCCCGTCCGCCTTCATTTGCACCTGTCACGGTTCCGCCCGGTGGTCCTCCCAGACCAAATATTCCGGATAGTACTGCACAACAGCAGCAACAACCAGGACGGTATCCACCGCCACCAGGTGCTGCTACGTCTCGTTCTATGACTCCTGGAGGTTTTATGCCTCCACAGTCTGGTCCGGGAATGCCACCCCCGTTACCACAGCAACCTGGTGGCCCACCGCAGCAACATCCAGGCGCACCACCACAGCAATTCGGTGGACCACCGCAGCACCCTGGTGGTCTGCCACCGCAACCAGGAGGTCCTCCAATGCCTCATTCGTCGGTCGGTGGAGCCCCGATGATGCAGCAGCAGCATCATGCTGCTGGAGATCAGCATCGTCATCCACAGCATCCCGGACTGCCTGAACAGCGGCCACCTATGCCTCCTCCTCCTGGGGCCGGCTCATTTGGACAGCAACCACCGCCTCCATTTGCGCCAGGTGGACATCAGCAGCAGCCTGGCATGCGGCCACCTTCCTTAGCGCCTCCTGGGGCGCCAGGACAGTTTGGACCTCCACAACTGGGTCCTCCAATGCAGCCGGGGCCTCCTGGTATGGCCCATCCACACCCTGGAGTTGGCGGAGCCCCGGGCATGATGCCTCCTGGCATGCCTGGTGGTCCACCCGGAGGTATGGGTATGATGGGACCTCGACGACTAGATCCAAATGCGATGCCTAGTGCGGTACGTAATATACAAGATTAGACCCATGGAGTGGTGTGGTAGATGGAGCACCCTATTACGTAGTTCAAATTTTCGCATTTTTGTCCAAAAATCTTGCATTGGATGTTCACTTCTTTCAAGCAGTAATTAATCGTGTCGAAGGCTGATTTTGACCAAGTTAGCAATTTTTTATCACTCCAAAAGGGATCTAGACCTCTGGGACTCCACGACTGGAAGCACCCCTGGATGCGGCCTTGCAGACGTCTTTTGTTGAACTATAATTAGTTGAAGTTAAGATTATTTATTATTAACCTGATGGTTTGGTAGTTGTCTGAGGACTAATCAGTCGGCGTTTTTGATTGCAAACTTCTGTGTATGACAACATTCTACTTGTTTTTCTATTGCTACCTACAGTAGCTTGACTTTTATAGGTGCAAGTTGTTGAAGATGATCGGCAGGCCCGGAGCGGTTTGTTTCAGTCTGGCTTTCCCCGAGCAGAGAATCCACCCTTAGTGACGACAGAATTTTACTGCGACGATCAGGGCAACTGTAATCCACGTTTTATGCGATCATCTCTGTATGCCATCCCGTGTTCCAGTGATCTTATTAAGCAGGCCTCAATACCGATCAGTGTATCGTTGAGTCCTTTGGCCGAGCTGCATCCACAGGAGGTAATTTTATATCAAAAATTCTGATACTGCGAGTGAACATTTACTTGTTTACCTACATTTTGATGATGACAGCCAAGCTTGATCGGATTTAATAATGCGAATAGTTTAGGTTATAGTTTTCGTCTTTGACCATTTGACAAGTTTACAATTCTGTGCCTTTTCCAGTGTTCAAGTTTTCCAACAGTTTTAAACTAGATTTTTGGTTAAAAGCGTTTTTTCTTAGAAAACCAGGAATAAGCAGAATTTGATTAATTTTTTGAAAAATTAATTTTCTCATTTTTTGCTCGGTCAACTGCAGGGTATTTCAAACTACTGCAGCTAATGAGCCTATGGTGTTTCAGTACGTTTTCTTAGTCATATATAATTCTGTTTCAGCAGCCACTGGCTATTATTAACTTGGGTGAATTAGGCCCGGTGCGCTGTGTTCGATGTAAGGCTTACATGTGCCCCTTTATGGAATTCTACGACGGCGGACGTAGATTCAACTGCCCGTTCTGCAAAGCCAACACAGAAGGTTTGTTTTCTGCTGTTTTGACAGTTAGCTTGTTTGCTGACTTGCCAGGCATTTGCAGTTTACATGTGCTTGCTGGATTTGGGGGTCACGTCATCCATCATCCTCTCCCCAAAGTTCTCATCCTGCACATACCTGGCAGGCGAAGTGGTGTGTGCTTATTTGTCAAGTGGTGGTGAATGAATGCTATTAGAAATATTTCCTTAAATGTGGGATCGTAGTTGTCGTATTGCTAACATTTTGGTGATATTATTGATACAATTTGGCTAGCTGGCTGGCTGGCAATCCTAAATGTTTGTTGTTAGAAGCAGCATTTTAAAAGCGCAATAAAAACTTGTCAGGACATAACAAATTAAGAATCATGAGGGTGCGCGGAGCGCCCCTCATAATATGAGCTATAAAGGCACTTTGCGGATTTGGGAAACAGTTAATTAGCCATAACTAATTAACGGTAGGGAGTTGAGAGCTGAAGTTTACATTTTTGAAATCTCCAGGCCAAGAGCTTTCGAATGATACCAAACTTGCCCGGAAAAAATGAACTTTGAAAAAATCGACTTTTTGATACAAGTTTAAAAGTGGGGGTTTTTTTTTCTCTGTATCGACCACTTTTTTAGGGCGATTTTTGCGCACACCGATTTTTCAAACGGCCCATAGGAAAAATTTTTCTATACTAATTTTTGATTATCTAGGCGATGGTCCAGATCAAGTTTATGTTTGATTTCCGAATTTCGCTCTGGGTCGATTTTTACAGATGGTCAAAAATAGAAAAATCGACGTTTGGACTTAGAAATTTTTCGAGGTCGCAACACAGAAAATTGTCAAAAAGTCGTCTAAAATAGCGTTTTTCGGCCTTGGGATGGTACCCATATATAGTAAATCGGGGTCGCTGAACACGATGAGCATACTGCCGACGCCGTATCTCGCCTGGTTCATCTGGTTCAGCTGGTTCAACAGTGAACCAGCCCCAAGTTCAAGCTGTCAACACAGAAAATGGTCTGTAAACCATATAAAACAGCGTTTTTCGGCCTTGGGATGGTACCCATATATAGTAAATCGGGGTCGCTGAACACGATGAGCATACTGTCGACGCCGTATCTCGCCTGGTTCATCTGGTTCAACTGGTTCAACGTTGAACCAGTTCCTGGTTCAAGCTACTGGAGATAGCTGGAAGGCTGATATTTGGCATACAAAGGTTGTTGGGCATGGGGAATTCACTGGTGGTGTTATTTTGGGGATCCGACCCATGGCTGGCCAGATCTGGTTCAACTGGTTCAAAGTTGAACCAGTTCCTGGTTCAAGCTACTGGAGATAGCTGGAAGGCTGATATTTGGCATACAAAGGTCATTGGACATGGGGAATCCACTGGTGGTGTTATTTTGGGGATCCGACGCATGGCTGGCCAGATCTGGTTCATCTGGTTCAAAGTTGAACCAGTTCCTGGTTCAAGCTACTGGAGATAGCTGGAAGGCTGGTATTTGGCATACAAAGGTTATTGGGCATGGGGAATTCACTGGTGGTGTTATTTTGGGGATCCGACCCATGGCTGGCCAGATCTGGTTCAACTGGTTCAAAGTTGAACCAGTTCCTGGTTCAAGCTGCTGGAGATAGCTGGAAGGCTGATATTTGGCATACAAAGGTTATTGGGCATGGGGAATCTACTGGTGGTGTTATTTTGGGGATCCGACCCAAGGCTGGCCAGATCTGGTTCAACTGGTTCAAAGTTGAACCAGTTCCTGGTTCAAGCTACTGGAGATAGCTGGAAGGCTGATATTTGGCATACAAAGGTTATTGGGCATGGGGAATCCACTGGTGGTGTTATTTTGGGGATCCGACCCATGGCTGGTCAGATCGGATTCAACTGGTTCAAAGTTGAACCAGTTCCTGGTTCAAGCGACTGGAGATAGCTGGAAGGTTGATATTTGGCATACAAAGGTTATTGGGCATGGGGAATTCACCGGTGGTGTTATTTTGGGGTTCCGACCCATGGCTGGCCGGATCTGGTTCAACTGGTTCAAAGTTGAACCAGTTCCTGGTTCAGGCTACTGGACATAGCTGGAAGGCTGACATTTGGCATACAAAGGTTATTGGGCATGGGGAATTTACTGGTGGTGTTATTTCGGGGTTCCGACCCATGGCTGGTCAGATCTGGTTCAACTGGTTCAAAGTTGAACCAGTTCCTGGTTCAAGCTACTGGAGATAGCTGGAAGGCTGATATTTGGCATACAAAGGTTATTGGGCATGGGGAATCCACTGGTGGTGGTATTTTGGGGATCCGACCCATGGCTGGCCAGATCTGGTTCAACTGGTTCAAAGTTGAACCAGTTCCTGGTTCAAGCTACTGGAGATAGCTGGAAGGCTGATATTTGGCATACAAAGGTTATTGGACAAGAGGAATTCACTGGTTGTGTTATTTCGGCGATCCGACCTATGGCTGGCCAGATCTGGTTCATCTGGTTCGAAGTTGAACCAGTTCCTGGTTCAAGCTACTGGAGATAGCTGGAACGCTACGATTTTGCATACAAATGTTATTGGACATGCGAATTGGTCATACCACCTAAAACAGCGTTTTTCGGAGTTTCGGAGCCTTAATAAGGCGGCGCTCCCAAAAATTGGAAGAAGGACAAGTAGGAAAAATGCTCCTTGCAGTCGCATGTAAAATGCAATATGAGCTATGAGGGTCAACATTTAAATGTGTCAAGGACAAGATTTAAAACGTCTAATATGAGCCAGCATCTAAATCGGTAAAGGACAAGATGTAACTGGCTAATATGAGCCGCTACGTTTCTCTTGGGCTCATATTGACGCGAGGATACTAAGTTGAGTTAACTCTTTTGCACTTTTCAAATTCGCATATACGTATGCATAATTGTCCTGACATACGTGTGCTCTTGATACAATAAGTAAAGTCAATCGTACGACACCGTGGATAAGCACACATCAAATTTTTACAGATCAGTTGTGTATTTTGTTGTATAAATGCTATGTACAGTGAGCCGATAGCGAAGACTATACCGGTTTACAGGAGCTTTATACATTTGTTTCTAGTATTTCAGTGTTTCAAAACTGGTATATGCCAAATATATACCACCTAATTCAACTTTAAAGGGGAGAACTTTAGCTGTATAAAGTGTTCAGATACCTTAAATTCGGTGTTTGAGCTGGCAAAATTAGATTCAGGCAGGACATCTGTAACCAAACATTACATGAAGCTATTGATATTACGCAAAACGGTGAGGATTTGTTCAAAGACTTGGGAATAAAAGTAAAAAGTCTGTAGGCAAAATGGTATGATGTCGTGATGTTAAGCCGTTGAAACCACGGCAGCGAGCGTCAATATGAGCCCAAGAGAAACGTAGCGGCTCATATTAGCCAGTTACATCTTGTCCTTTACCGATTTAGATGCTGGCTCATATTAGACGTTTTAAATCTTGTCCTTGACACATTTAAATGTTGACCCTCATAGCTCATATTGCATTTTACATGCGACTGCAAGGAGCATTTTTCCTACTTGTACGATCAGACTATTCATTTCTATAATTTAAAGGTAAATTTGTTGTCAAGTTGGATCACTTTCACCGTTTCACGAGGATGTAAATACAGCAGATAATTAAGGCTGGTTCACACTGCCAAAGTTTTAGGTTTTATTTCTTTTAGTTTTAAGAAATAGTCTTAGCAAGGATGCAGGATGCAAGGATTCACACTGAGCCTGTTTTAAGTTTTAACAGAGCAGAATCGCTCTAGCTGTCCATCAAAACGCTATGTTCTGCTCTAAAATCCATAAAACTAGTTTTAAGACTTGAATAATTTTTAAGTCTATTTTGTTTTAAGAAGCTCCTTTAAGGTGCTGGTTTCCTTTCGGGTATGTTTTATTCTCACGTCTTTATTCCTTTACGAAATTGGCTAAGCCTTACGGAATAAGGCATTTTCGTGGTCTTTAACAATCTGAGACCAGTCCGGTATTTTTAGGTAAAAAAGATAAGAAAGTTTTGGGTTTTAGCCTTATTCTCGCAGCAGTCAATAGAAACATCGGATTGATTGTAATGGCTGAAAAGAGGCCACAAAAATGAACATTTTTGCCTTTACAGCCATCGAGCTATCGCCAGTGGTTAAGTCAGTAGAAGCCAAAAACAATTTTTGTGGTCAGAAAATGACAATTTTCGAGGAAATCAGTTTTTTCAAAATATCTACTACATGTTAAGCACATGTTGGTTTATTTATACTCAATCGATAAAGCTTCCAAATGCACATTTCATGAATGCCTATTAGCCGGACTAATCATTTTGGCAGAAGTGCAATTATTTTGTTTTGAACATCGGTTTCTCAAACATTAATTGACGGATTCGAAAGATTTTTGGCAGGATGCAAATTCGCACTATGGCGGAGGGACGGTTTCTTTGGTTTTGGCTACAACGTTTTAGTTTCGAGAAAATTCAGTGCAAAGTTTGGAAATTCAGTGTCTGCGTGCATTCTGCGAGATACCTCAACCGTTAAGTGAAACAGCCAAGTCCAAAAGCAGTTTTGAAAATGTTCAAACATTTTTGGTCTATGTTTAGCCGTTATATCGGAAAATTTTGGCTGATTCCGCAGTTTTGAAAAATCTGTATTCAAACATTTTTGGTCTATGTTTAGCCGTTATATCGGAAAATTTTTGAAAACACCGTCGCGTAAAACCTTAAAACTGAGTTTTAAGATGTCAGTGTGAATCGGCCATTAGTCCGGAACATGAACACACTAAGCTGCAAAACAACAAAGTCTTCTACTTTGCCAGTGCACACTGTAGCGATAACCACACGAATTTTTAATTTTCGTCTTTTAACATAATAGATTGTAGCATGCATCGTATCAATCATAACTGTATAAATACTGTTCTCAGAAGATCAGAGATAGTTTATGTTTTTTTGAGTATTCACGTTTTGGACTGAAATTAATATTTCATCAAAGTAATCGTCTGTTCAGCACTTTTGACTTTGGTAGTATTTTCCTTATTTTTTGTTTTCGCTAGCTCTGATTTAATACTGAGATGTGAGTTCTGTGCGGATTGCGTTACGGTAGTGATGACTGCTGAGACTAGCTAACTAAGAGCTAATCTTATTTTGTAAACAATTGTTGACATGTAACAATCTTTCATAGAGTTAATAATAACGGAGCCTTCTATTTTGCATGCCTGGTTAGAGCCTGCAAGCATATGTTACGCCAGTTGATTACTTCCGTGTCAGCATTTCTTAACCACTGAAATTGCTATCTGTATAGCTGAGACGCAGCTTTAGTAGCGTATCCAGCACCATAAGCACCATATTTTAAAACCTCGACTTCAGTATACAAAACGTCTACTTCAGTACATTCTGTAATTAAGGTAAAGGAGACTTCGAAGTAAACGCATTGTTTTTAATTTGTTTCAGAGTAAAGTGGGTCAGCCACAAATGATGGTTGTTGGCGATGTTGAGGATGTATTTGTACCCTTAGCAGACGGCTTCTTGGTGAAAGCCAACGAAGCTGATGCTGCTATTGAAAGGTTTGTATGTAATCTGTGTTCTTTTAATAATCTAGTAGAATTAGCAGTATTGGAAGATAGCTAATAGGCTTCTGTCCTCAGAATTCTTATGTATACGCTCAGAGATATTCCAAATCCAAGCTTAGTCGTAGGAAGCCATTGGATTTAAGAATTGGTTATCAGTAGTTTTTTGAAAGTTTCGGTTAATTAATACTGTTCGTTTTCTGCGCTGAATACTTTAATGCTGCACGACTAGTTGATTATTTAGCAAGCTTCGCCTGCTGCGTTGTAAGTAGCTGTTAAGACTCAGCAGTTCATTCACCTGACCAGAGTGTAGAGTTTTTGCCATCAAACTGGTAATGGGTGGAAACGGTTACGGTACTAACAATAAGTTGCCGCAGTCTTTATATTTTGTGCGGAATTTCGTAGCAAAGGATAGAACATTGACACACACACACACAACTGACGTTTATGGCAAATCCGAGAAGTCCTCCATGTTTGCTTTGACTAGTAACAAGTTTCTGTATTAGTAGACGAGAGTCTTCTTTGAATTTTAGTTTGCTTCAACAGATTCCAATAATGTTTGGTGAAAGTAGGATCACAGAAATCATATTTGGTCCTGTAGTACAAGCTGGCATGGATGCTCTTAAAGTGTGTCTTCATTATACTGTGTTATCTACTTTGTCCTTGTTGAACCGACTTGCTGGTTGATATCTGTTTTTCTTTTCCGAATAGTGTAATTGCGCTTTATTTTTATTAGCATCTGGCTTGTTTTTAGGCCAAAATTTATGGGGGGGCGATATGGGGGCTCAAAGTTACCCCCCCCTCCCCATCGATGGGGGGGGCATATTATTTTTGAAAAAAATAGCAAATTTTTTACGTTTTTGTATAAAAATTGCCAAAAATCGCTAAAAAATTACTAATTTTAGGTGTTTTTACGCTAAAATAGCGAAAATTTCGTTAAAATTCCGGCGAAGCAGGAAAATTTTTGAAAATTTTGGGTAAAAATGGTGAAATCTGGCGATTTTTTGGGTTATGGGGGGGGAGGTCAAAATTTATTGGGGGGAACTTCGAATGGGGGAGAGAGGTTGCCGAGTGGGGGAGAGGTGTCCCCCCAGTAAAAATAAGCCAGAGTATTTTATTAATTAATATTTTAGGCATCAGGCCGCACAGGTAAATTGTTTATCTTTCACACGTCCTTGCCCATCTTTGAAGCGCCAGGGAAGCTATCCAATCGGGATGATAGAAAACTGCTGGGCACTGATAAGGAAAAGGTTAACACTGTTTAGTAATCAGCTACTAGTTACGGATGCAGGAATTGTTATGCTTAGTAAATGAACAACCGTAATTGTTTTATAAATTTTTTCCTCATTTTTTGCCGTTAATTCATATCCATTTTTTTGTATGTTTAGACAATACTCATTCCAAACAAAGCTCAGAATGACTTTTACGCCAAACTGGCTCAAGACTGTGTTAATGTTGGCTGTTGCGTGGATGCGTTCCTTTTCCCCAATTCCTACGTTGACGTGGCAACGATTGGAACTTTGACAAATACTACTGGCGGTCAAATCTATAAATATCAATATTTCCAGGTGTGCTTTCCAATTACGTATTAATCTGTTACTTAACTTTTCTCTTGTGTTCTTTCAAATACCTTTTATCTCTAATGCAAGCTGAAGCCTTGTATTGTGCATTATTTTCTGGAATTTTACGTAAAGAATTTCGTTTACATATTGATTGTTTTGGGGTTCCCACCAGTTTTTGGGGTTTCCCAGGATCATTTGGTCAATGTTCAACTTTTGCAAATTCGCGAGAATTTTTTAATATAGAATCATTGTCTATTAGATACTTATTACTATTACATGTTATTTTTCTATTACATGTTATTGCCATTATTTACTTATTTCCTGTTACTATCATTTACTTCTTACTATTGCATGTTATTTTAAACTTAGTAATAGGCTTGGATAGGTAGCTCCCGGGGTGGGGGCTCTCACCCCTCTCCCCTACTTGTTTTCGGTTTTTGGATTTTATGGAAAAATTGCTTATGATTGATTTCGACTGAACAAATTTGTATAGAATCTTTTGAATTTTCTATTTAGGCTGATGTCGATGGAAGCAGATTTTTGGCTGACTTGGAGCACGATGTGTCTCGACCTATCGTTTTTGACGCCATAATGCGTGTTAGGACAAGCACAGGTACGCTTCTGTATTTGTGATAAATGATTTAATTGTGTACGTATTTTTATTATGAAATCATAAGGTATAAGAGGTAAACATGGACGTATATATACGTGGGCAAACTGAAATTCATGTTTATTTGGTATTAACTGTTGATTGTTAATTTCCTGCTTTCACGGTATGGTGTGGCCAAACGCGATTATAAAAGTTTAAATCTCAGTCAATATTTAACTGTTTTTCTATTTAATTCCTGTAGGAATTCGTCCAACGGATTTCTTCGGCAACTTTCTGATGAGAAATACGACAGATGTAGAATTGGCCGCCTTGGATTCGGATAAATGTATCACTGTTGAGATACGACACGATGACAAGCTTGACCCTAATGAGGGATCATTTATTCAGGTTAGCATCAAATTTGCCAGTTTTCTGCTATAAAATGAAATAGAATAAAGGTTTCAGACAGTACTAATTTGATTTTGTTTGTATTCATTTAACACAAAACATTAATTTATTTTATTGATTTTTATGTTTTTTATATTTTAGGCTGCTGTGTTGTTTACTAGCGTCAGTGGACAGCGTCGACTTAGGATTCATAATTTGTCCTTTGCTGTCGCTTCAGATCTGGCCACCCTCTACAGGGCGGCTGATTTGGACTCTGTAATTAATTTCTTGGCCAAAGATGGTAAATAAGTATTCAAACGCATTTACTTTACTTGTTTACACCTAAAGCACAAAGCGCTGCAACAAAATATATGTCGTAGTTTTAGAGCAGAAAGTGAACATAAGTCGTAGTTTTTAGAGAGGAAGGCCAAATTTTAGATAGTAGTGTTGTAGTTTTGGATACGATTATTTGCTAAAAGTTGATCAGTCTCTTGGTTTTATTTTATGATGACGTAATCTTTAGATGCTTGTATTCTTTTTACCCATATTATCATTGTTTGTAGCTGAGCGAACCGTGTTAGCTAAAGGTCAGGCGGAGATGCGTGAAAATTTGATCAGTCGATCTGCTACCATTCTTGCATGCTATCGTTCCAAGTGTTCCACTCAGTCCTCGCCTGGACAGCTTATTCTGCCAGAAGCCCTCAAATTGTTGCCTCTCTACGTAAACTGCATCATTAAAAACGATGCCATCATAGGAGGTAAGTCGGAAGGTCGATACCATAGTAGCGAGAAGTCGATTTTTTGTTGGAGACCGGCGCATCGTATATTTTTTCCTTGCTTCAACTCGGAAACCACTGATTCTGATTTTAACTTATAGATTTAAAATCCAGCTGCGCTACTAAAACGCTTCGTAGTGCATTTAAGACTTCGTGAAAATCTGTAAAAATTGCAAGTCTTCTTAGATGTCTTCTTAGAAATGAAAAAATATAGCTTGTGTACGTATATATCTACAAACCTTGTGTATTTATCATGCATCTGCAAAGAAAGCAGGGCATTTTTTGCCCCCCCCCTGAAATCGCCCCCTCCTTAGATTTTTGCTTGCTCCGCCAGGATTTTTTGGGTGCCCTTATTTTAGCCAGAAATGGCAAATTCAAAATTCTAATAGTTGCCGGTTTCGCTGCGAATATTACCTATTTGTGAACTTTAATTTTTTGTAAGCAAATACACCAAAAATACCAATTTTTTCCTCATTTTTGCCCTCTCCCCTACCTCCCCTCGAATGATCCATCCCCGGCAAAAATCCCTAAAAATGCCCTGCAAAGCGATTCATGTGCTTATTTTGTCTTGTCTTGTACAACCAATTCAGCGTATGCACTGTTTTTCAGGACAGGAATTAAACGTTGACGATCGAGTGTGGCTGATGCAGCTGATCGCTGCCTTACGAGTCCGTGATAGCGTTGCCTTTTTCTATCCACGATGTTTGCCTTTGGTATATTCCTTTGATTACTGTTTAGGTTTTTGTTTTTTGATATCTGTATTTATTATTTATATTATGTACGTATCTTTCTGTAGTCTGTTTTATTTCACACTAGTACTTGACAAAACAGTAGTTATCTTGTCACTGTATAATTTCTGAAGAAATCGTTAATGGTATTCGTTTATATCAAATGCTTGATCTTTCCAGTTTTTTGGAACAAATTTAAATGTAAATGGGCGCATATTACTTTGTAGCACGACTTGCCTGACGGCAATGATGGTCTACCAGTTCCGGTGCGGACTTCCTACGAGTTTCTGAACAAGGATGGAGCATATCTTTTGGGTATCTTATTTTCCGTATTACTTACGTAAAACTATTAATTTCGCACTATTTAGGATTTCTCATTAGCATTAGCTGGGCGTGTTAGTGTAGGGACAGTTAGGGGGGGGGTCCAAATTCTGGTAATTTTTTCGACTTTGTCCCATCTCGCTGATTTTCACAAATTTTATGGTACAAACGGTATATTTTAACGAGTTTTTAAAATCAAAGTTATTAGTCGTACGTTTGTCAGATAATTTCACATCAAAGCTGAGGTCTCATTTTTTAAACAGGAAAACAAAAAGTTTCACTTTTTGGTGTAGTGTCAGAAAATCTCGAAACTGGAAAATGCTAACTAGCCATGTTTGGTATCATTAGAAAGGCCTGGATAAGGTTTGTGATTTGTTTTAATTAGAGTTTTGATTTAGGCTTCTAAAATTTTTTAATTAATTTTTGAACATTTAAAATTTGAAGCCATTTTAAAATCGGGTCAGATTTGAATATTCAAAAATTCAAAAATTGATTAAAAATTTTAAAGACCTAAATCATTTTAATTCCAACAAATCACAGACCTTATCAAGGTCTTACTAATGATTCCAGACAAGGCTGGTTAGCATTGCCTAGTTTCGAGATTTTTTGACACTACACCAAAAAGTGAAACTTTTTAGTATCCTTTGTTTAACACATGAGACCTCAACTTTGAGATGGAATTACGCAACAACCGTACGACTTACAACTTTAATTTTTTCAAATATCGTTTGGAGCATAAAATATGTAAAAAAATCAGCGAGATCGCAGAAAGTCGAGAAAATGGCCAAAATTTGGACCCCCCCTTAAGGGGGGGGTCCATTTTTGGGTCATTTTTTCGACTTCTTCCGATCTCGTTGATTTTCACATATTTTATTATCCAAATGGTATATTTTAACGAGTTTTTAAAATTAAAGTGGTAACTCATACAGTTGTCGAGTAATTTCACCTCAAAGTTGAGATTTCATGTGTTAAACATAGGAATTTCAAAAAGTTGTCATTTTTTGCGTGCGCCAAAAAATCTCCGGACAAACGTTAATGAATCAGGACAAATCATACATTAAAATAACGCTAAAATGTTGAACTGCGGTACCCTGGAATTAGAATTTTAATTTAGGCCTTTAAAATTTTTTAATTAATTTTTGAAGGATTAAAATTTAACACGACTTGAGCACGAAGTCAAATTTTAATGCTTTAAAAATTAATTAAAAAATTTTAAAGACCTAAATTAAAATTCTAATTCCAGGGTACCGCAGTTCACCATTTTAGCGTTATTTTAATGTATAATTTGTCCAGATTCATCAACGTTTCTCGGGAGATCTTTTTGGCGCACGCGAAAAATGACAACTTTTTGAAATTCCTATGTTTAAGGTCGCACTTCCCTTACATTCAGTCCACTTTGGAAAACTATAACTTACTCAATATTGGGAGCTATGAATTGAGCCACATATCAAAATGAAGCCCTACATCTTCTGCGTCGTTTGGTATCATTGAAAGGTGTCTACCTGGTTTGTATTGGTCGCAAACTTACCATACATAGCCCCAATTTTTGACCAAATTTTTTTCTGGAATACTTTTACGCAACAAGAAAATGATCGTTTCCAATGTGTTTCTGAGATAATTTGCCAGGGACGGTTTTTTGATTTTGTCAAAATATCGTTTCAGTATGCAGCAATTGAGCATTTTCTGATAATTTGGCATTTTATCCAACTTTGTAAAATCATTGCTCTTGATTGGAGGCTGATAAAGAGAAAAATAAAAGACCGCCCCGGGCAAACTGTACAAACATACTATGTGTAGTATATCTTTTAGATCCACCCATTGGTTGTGGAGCAATCTTCGGTCAAAAAATTTTGGCCGCAATTTGACAAAATCAGTTATTTGCCCAGAACTTTAGACTCCTTTAATGTACAGGGTTCTAATTAACCTAATTTGTGCCTCTTTCGAAGCTCTTTAATTTGAGTATAAACTTGCATACGCTTATAGTGTACAGTGACTCCAATTCGACAAAAACTGTTTTCAGCAAGATCGTGTCAAAAATAACCAATTTTCGAGCAAAAAGTGTTCAAAAATTCACTGCTCAAAAACGATACGAGCTAGAGACTTATGTCTAAAAGCAAACTTGTAGATCACATAATAAGCTTTAAAATGATTATAGTCGTTGGGCATAATTTTCTATATATAGTTCTAGAAATTCACATTTTTGTTTCTCACTGGAAGCTGGCGTTTTTACAGGACGTTTATTATCATTCTCGATGTATTTTCTGAAAATCTGAATGAAATCGGGCAATAATTGCGCTTTCTGTAACCATATCTGCACGTGAGGGGTGCACGACCTTAACACATGAAATCTCAATTTTGAGGTGAAATTACTCGACAACCGTATGAGTTGCGACTTTAATTTTAAAAACTCGTTAAAATATACCATTTGGATAATAAAATATGTGAAAATCAGCGAGATCCGAGAAAGTCGACAAAATGACCCAAAATGGACCCCCCCCTTAGCCGGCTGCTATTATAGGTCCAGGTTCAATCAGTAAAAGACTTAGTAGACTTAGACTTTTAAAAGACTCAAAAGTAAAAATCAGTAAAATAGTGAGAATTCGTAATGCTATGAGATTGGACTTTACTTCTCATTGTGCATTAACGTGTCTTCGACCGATACGGGAACTCTCCGTTTAGGGAAGGGAGGACAGTCAATCTGATTGTTTAGACCCCTCTTCCCTATCGGGTGTACAACTGAAACGGTTGGTGGCTACATCATCTAGAAGGGGGGTTATGAGCAAAAGTAATCATTCGTACAGCCGTTTATTCAATGACCCAAATGGGACACAAACCAAAAAGGCATGAATGAAATATCAGTTCAAGATGTGCGTGTG
Source organism: Trissonchulus latispiculum (assembly GCA_030248195.1). NCBI lineage: Eukaryota > Metazoa > Nematoda > Enoplea > Enoplida > Ironidae > Trissonchulus > Trissonchulus latispiculum. The sequence goes on from JASAND010024224.1 coordinate 14,680, forward strand.
TGCACAAAACAGTGTTCACCACCCTTCGACGCTAGAGGAAAGATCTCGGAACCAGAAACCAGTAGTAAAATAGATAAGTTTTTCTAGATGAGGTTTTCACGTCTTGGGCTTCAATATTTTACAGTAACTAAACACGATTTCTTGATGAGGCTTTGACACCCATTTCTATCTGTCCTTTCTTCCTTTCTAGCTTTTGTTCCTCGAAAAGAGTACTTCGTCTTTGTTGTGGATCCTGCCAGTTATTCGTGTGATGTTATTTTGTTTTTTAGAGAATGGTCTGGTAATGTTCATCTGGCTCGGCCTGGCCTTACCCGGACAGTGGATTCAGGATGTTTTCGGTGTTGCTTCACTTAGTCAACTTGATAGTGATAAGGTTTGTTCAACATTTACCGTATTGTCAGTTTAGGGCTTTTGTCCATGACAGGTTTTCTAAAAGCTTTTTCTGATTTAAGCTTTGTATTGTTTGCTGTATCCTTATTTGTCTGCCCGACCTGCCCAAAGGAAGGTCCTAGCACAAGACAGTCAAGTTATTTTCATTTCACTTTTGTTTGTTTTTTTAAAATTATAGCTTGTTTGTTACATTTTTGGTTTTGTTGCAGTATGTACAAGGATTGCCAGCACTAAACAATCCTGTGTCTGAAAGAATTCGAAGTGTGGTGGCGCGTGTGCAGGCGGAACGACCCAGGCACATGAAAGTAAGCAAAGATATTTTCGATGAGCAAACGACACTTTTGAATGGCGGCTTTTCGCTTTCAAAGGTTAATTTTATTTATGCCATTAATTCTGTTTACTGACCTTCGACTAGCTGCAATAGGCACGATTTGGTCATCTTAAAATTAAGTTTTGTAACAAGATAACAAAAATGCTCCTTCGTCGCATGTAAAATACATATGAGTCCCCAGGAGGCAGGTTGTATAATAGCAGAAGACAAGATCCACCCTGTAAAATACATATGAGTGGAGTGGGTTTGTAAAAGAATGAAGACAAGCTGAAAAGAATGAATCAGGTCTCATAGAGGCTGGCCCAACCAGTAGATTTTGCCTTCTAATCAAAAAACAGAAGACTTCTATAAAACATAATTGCAATTTTTATCTACTGGATCCCTCTGACGATGACTCATTCCGGTCCTACCCGCTCTGGCGTATGTGTTTCCAATTCAGTTCGTGACCCCTAAGTGTCTTTATTATATCTTACCAATTTGCATTCTTAGTTCTTGCATTCGTCAGAGTCTAAGGGATTAGGGCCGAAAGACTCTGATTCATATCATATAACAACACAACTTGTCTAATTCGTATACTTATTACTACCACACCTCTTATGACTAATTGTAACCCACAATCCCATCTACATGTGTTTTATATGTATTGTGCACCTTTGTTTAATATTTACAGTATCAGTCCATTTGCTCCAATAAGCCAGTTTGTTGCCGATTCTGGAAATGATAATGCATCCGCAACCGCGAGTGATGACTATACGAAAGCACATATATATAAATATATTTATTTGGTTTATATAACCCCTTAATTCCTGCCACTTAACCACGCTCTAAATATGCATCTTCTCCCTTCTTTGTAAAAGAATGAAGACAAGCTGCAACCGCGAACCATTTAAACTTTATGCAATTTAACCAACTTGAAAAAAACTGAAAAGTGGTTGTTCAGAAAATCAAGTGCAGTGGCAATTAAACTTTAAACATTTAGTAAAACGGCTGTATACTCGAAACAGACTTATTTCCTAAATCCTATTAAATAATGTATTTTATAAATAATATATTTACGCAAACGAACCAAGCAGGATTATAAATAACACATGACATGTGCATGTGATAGGCACTGGTGAGACCATTAGGTAACTTTGCAGGATGTATTTACATATATAATGTGTACTGTACAGATAAATAGAAAGGTAAAAACTCTGGTACAGATTGATGTTAGCTACGCCAATATGAGCCTCGTTATAGGGCAGGCTCATATGGTTCGCGGTTGCAGCTTGTCTTCATTCTTTTACAACCCCACTCCACTCATATGTATTTTACAGGGTGGATCTTGTCTTCTGCTATTATACAACCTGCCTCCTGGGGACTCATATGTATTTTACATGCGACGAAGGAGCGCACAGACATGCGACCAACCCCACCCCACCACAGCACTCTACAGCCACTTTGAGCACGCAGTTCTATGACAAAAGTTGCTCAGCTCGCTTAGGGCTTTCATTTGGTACCAAATTTGACCACTTTTGAAAACTTTCATTTTTGACCGAAAATCGCCTAAGTCCCCACCCCACCCCACCACAGCACTCTACAGCCACTTTGAGCATGCAGTTCTATGACAAAAGTTGCTCGGCTCGCTTAGGGCTTTCATTTGGTACCAAATTTGACCACTTTGGAAAAATTTTATTTTTGGCCACTTGACCCCCCCCTACCCGTTTGACCCTTCAAACGGCAAAGTGGAACCAGCTCAGCAAAATGGGTGGGTCGGACGGCAAAACGGACACCGGGAATGAGCTGGGCGCACCAGAAAACCCCTATGGACAAAGTTTTGAAAGGCTAAGTACAGTCCTATATGATGTTCCCGGAAGTCGGTACTGACCGGACCCTCCAGACGGTAAAATGGAACCAGCCCAGCAAGATGGGTAGGTCGGACGGCAAAACGGACACCGGGAATGAGCTAGGCGCACCAGAAAACCCCTATGGACAAAGTTTTGAAAGGCTAAGTACAGTGCTATATGATGTTCCCAGAAGTCGGTACTGGCCGGACCCTCCAGACGGTAAAATGGAACCAGCCCAGCAAGATGGGTAGGTTGGACGGCAAAACGGACACCGGGAATGAGCTGGGCGCACCAGAAAACCCCTATGGACAAAGTTTTGAGAGGCCAAGTAAAGCCTACTATGGACCTCCAGGAATCGGTTTCCGACCTGACCCCTCAGACGGTCAAGTGGAACCAGCCCAGCAACTTGGGTTACTCGGGCAGCAAAACTGATGGCGGGAATGGATTCTCCGCCCCCGAAAACCTTTATATGCAAGATTTGAGAAGTCTATCTTGAAAAATAAGCGAAAAAACTAAGTTCAAAGTCGGACCCAAAATTCACCAACTTTGGCGGGCCAGTACCCAAAAATGGTGCAACTTATCGGAAAACGAATTCAAGATTTTACAACCCCAACATGTCTAGTATTACGCCAAATAATTAGTTTAGCCCCATATATAGCGCAATCTGACTTATTACGGCTAATGTTAAGCATACTTTTGGGTCATTTTAGCGTTTTGACCGACTTTGGACCCCAGCCAAAAATTTTTTCTACCCCCGGGAAGCATAAAAACTAGCCTATCGGCTTATTTTTGTTGCGTACTCCAAGAATATATATGGTTTTCATAGGCAAAAATTTTTCTATCTCTAGTTATTACGCCTACAAAACCCCCTTATGAGACATCAAATCAGAGAAACCGGAAAAAAACATCACTCTCGTAAGCGATTTTTGGGGTAACTTTTTAACGGAAAGTGGTACGGGGATGAAACTTCGCACACATACTAAACTCGACACGTACAATTTTTTGCGCATAATCTGCGCAGGAATCTGCGCAGCTCCTTTGCAGCCTTGTTTTACACTGTAATTTGACCTTAAGCACTCATATTATCTGGCTTTTTCCTACAGGGGGGGGGGGGGGTGGGGGGCCCCCAGAAATCCGTCCACCCCCAGACTTGGGTAGCCCCCCCCAGAATCGCCCCCCCAGGATTCGGGCCTTCCCCCCAGAACCCCCCCCTACCCTAAAGTGCCCGGAAAATTAGGGTTTTGAGGGCAAATTTTGAAAATTTTTTCCGGCTTCGCCGGATTTTTACCTATTTTTAAGCATTTTTTAGCTATTTTAAGCTTAAATTTAAGTTAAAAATAGTTAATATTTTAGCTCGGCAGCAAAAAATAGCTATTTTTAGACATTTTTCTAAAAATGTTACTTCCCCCCCCCCAGAAATCCGAGCCCCCCCCAGACCTGGGGGGGACCCCCCAGACTTCCCCCCCCCCCCCAGAAATTTTGCCTAGGAAAAAACCAGATTATAGGGATTTGATGATTTGAGTTATCTCGAAAGTATGAGGAGAATGCAGGGGTTTTTTTTGCTAACATGCATACTGGGTTAGATTTCATAATATTATCTATATTAAAATTTCAGTTGTATGTGGTAAAGCAGCAAGATAAGCTGGAGCCGTGGTTCAAGCATTTCTTGGTGGAGGATGCGAGCGGGGCTGGCGGCGGTCGGAACCTGGCCCCTTCCTATGTGGACTTTCTCTGTCACATACATAAGCAGATTAAGGAACTACTCAGCTAATTGTGCATATTATTGTATTGTGTTGGCATTAAATCTGTTCATAAATAACATCATTATTGCTTTCCGAAGGATTTTAGATTTTAAAAGTTTATGTGAAAAAGTTTGCATACTGGTTAGTGGTTAGGGAGCTGTCTTCCTATTGGCTGTTCCTTTCACAAACTGCAGTGCAATACCGTATGACATATGTAAACAGATACAGGTGCAGGAGGCGACATTTGTTAGGGTGAGGGGGAGAAAACCCCCACAAGCCCCCAACCACTTGCATGGTTGTAAACACTGTATATTGATAACACCAGTGCTAATTCAGTGCCGGATAGTTTAAGTTTTTGTTCAATCAGTGGAGGGTTCGTTGGTATTGAGGCCTGTGAGCCTCTACAACCCTCAGGTTTTGCAGAACATCGTTTCAGGTGTGGCACAATAGCTCCCTTGATATTAATTATTTGTTACTTCATCTCAAGCTGGGACCACCTACTGTTAGTTTTGTGTAGGTTAACTTTTCGTTGTTGTTGCTGTTTATTATTATGTAGTGTTATTGGTTCTTAGACTGGTTTCTTTGAGCAATGCATACGTACATATTCGTCTATTGTTCGATAGAACTTATTTTTTCGTTGGGATGTGTAGCGTGCATTGGTCACATTAATGTTTTCATGGTGTTAATTATGCATGCACGGTCTCCTTTACGTTGGGCGACCGTACCTGAGTGGTACAAAATTCCTTACGCTTCGAAATTTTGGTTAACTACATGACGTGTAGTTTAGTTTGGAGTTTAAGTTGACTAAATTTAAGCTTATTCTTTGCAAAGAAGAACTAACCCCAAGCAGGCAGGCCCCTCACTATGAGCTGCAATTTTTGGGTATTACCCAATCTGACATTGTCAACTATGCTTAGATTATTGCTTGTATTTCTTTTTATTTATTATTTATGTACACTTATTTTAGGATAAAAAGTTTAAGTGCTAGTTTAATCTTTTGATCTGGTTTGGTTAGTAATTCTGTTCTGTTAGTAATCTGGTTGAATTTTAAATTTTTAGTTACCCAGTTAGGTACCGGAGGCTTATCGCTTTGGACTTGTTTAATAGTTAAATGAAATGGTGTCAGATTTCAGTTAAATTATTGATGTATGAATTGTTAAATGTTGTTACTGTATTTATTCTCATTTGCTTATTTGTTTTTGTTGTCTTTTGCCCTCTTATTCTTACTTTATACTGAGCAAGTAGTGATAATATTTCTAATGAGATAGTCCAATTTTCTAGTTATCAGACGCCAATTCTTTTACTGGCCTGAATGCCTAGCTAGCTGCCGTATTTACCTTCACATTTTCACCAAGCTAGGCTACCCTTTGGGTGTTTTTATTTGAGTTATCAGGAGAACTTCACGTCCACTGATAAATGAAACGGCGGGAAAACCGATGTTGTGTGGGGACGAATTTTGATTCTTCGCTCGGTTTTCAGGAAGCTTTTTTGTCGATTGTGTGTTGATACATAATTGTATTTGCATCACAATTCTCAATATCTTTATCGTCTCCTGCGTACCGTTCATTGATGATATGTTCGTAGACTCAGTCATTTTCTAGTTTCTACACTGCTTATACTTCGTGCAAACTGAGAATTGTGAATTTGTTACTTACCTTTTGTTTCCTTTTCTAGTATATTTATTTCACTTTACGATGAAGTCACAGTTAAGTTGATAGCACTCACTCTGTTGCATTTTTTTGGAATACTGGAGCATAGGATTTTAAAGTATAATGGAAACTGTACTAATTCGTGCGATTCTGTCCCCTTTGTCTTTGTGATATCGTATTGGCGATCGATACTATTTTATTGGTTCTGGTGTTATTGTATTATTATAAGATTATCCTATGAATATATGCGACTTACTTTGGAGAAACTAATAAAAGTATTTTGGTTTTATTTGTTAAGAAACTTTGGAAGCATCGTGCGAGTTTGTTGATAGTGTTGCGTTTTTCAATCAAGTACTTGACTAACGCTTGGATTGATAATTACCAGGGTTTCAGTTCGGAAGGGTTCTGTGTCAAGCAACTTTCTTCGCATTACCAAGAGTACGCACTCAGTATGAGTAGGTATGTCACTAGGTAGGCTCTGGTATCAGGGGGAAAATGCTGGCCACGCTAAGAGGTGACTTCTTCTCCAGAGACCAAGTGAACTCTAGAGATCATGAGCCCTACTGGATAACAATTCGTCCGCTATGCTTATGGGCTGAAGCTCTAAATAGACTACCACTGGTTTGCACCAAATGTGGTTAGCAAATGGTTAGCGGATTTGCTGCTAACCACTCGGTTAATTAAAAGTTAACCACAAACTGTTTTGCACCAAATGTGGTTAACTTAACCACTTGCTAACCAAATGCTAAGCAAGTGGTTGACATGTGGTTGGCTAATCCTGCTCTTGAGCAGGGTTAACCACGAACTTGCAGTGAATTTTCCCGTTCTGGGAAGAAACAGACCAATCCGTAGAACTAAGGAAGAATAAATTGAATACATGTTAGAGTACATATAGCATGTTGAAGTTATCCAACATTTTTACGTGGTTCATAAGTAAGTTGGTAAGAAAAGTTAGTGTTCATGAAAAGTACTTGTATTCGAATTATAATTTTTGCGGAGTTGATCACAAGATGTCGCTGCTTTTAAATGGTCTTTAGCTTTTACCAATTGCATAGTGAGATTTTGTCTCACGAATGTTTTTGTACCTACTTTATAAGGAATTATAAAAGTTCATTTTCGTATAGACAGACAGAAGGTACAAGATAGGAATTATGTAGGTACACGACACTGAAATGTGTTTAATCGTGAGTGAAGCTTTTTAAAATTCCAATGTAATTAATTGGATAAACTAGAACAGCGGCATAATCTGATTGTTTAGAGAACTTCCGCCTCTAGCTCCTGTTAACCATTTGCTAACCATATGGTTGACTAACCATATGCTAACCACATTTGGTACAAGGAAGTTACTGCTGCTAACTATATGGTTATGGTTAGCAAATGGTTAGTTAACCATTTGGTTAGCAAATAACCATATGGTTAGCAAATGGTTAACCACATTTGGTGCAAACGGCCACACGCTGCTTGTGTTAGAACTTAAGGGGAGGGGGTCCAAATTTTGGTCTGGTCGTTTTTTCTACTTTCTTCGATCTTGCCGATTTGTACATATTTTATCGCTGAGATCACTTTTTTGGTCCAGTGTCAAAACATCTCAAAACTGGGTAAAGCTAACCAGCCTTGTCTGGTATCATTAGAAAGGCCTGTATAATTGCTGTGATTTGTTGGAAATAGAATTTTGATTTAGGTCTCTAAAAAGTTCTAGTTTTTAAAAATTTAAGATTTGAAGCCATTTTAAAGTCGTGTCAAATTGTAAATCTTCAAAATTTGATTAAAAATTTCAAAAGCCTAAATCAAAATTCTAATTCCAACAAATCAGTACTTTCGAGGCCTTTCTAATGAGGGTTTTTCTGGCTTTCGGATTTGCGTCAACTCTGCGTCTCGCTATATTTAAGTTGTGTCCAGTTTAGAAATTTTGCGTCCAGGTGAAGTTATTGTTTTAGCGTGTTTTTTGTGCACAATTTGTTTTGTTTATAAAAATATATCTAATTTTTTAGTGAAACGTAATTTAATCGTATGAAAAAGAACTTAGAACGTTGCTGCTACTTCACAGTAAGGGTTGGTTTTTTCCGGAAAAAAGATTGCCGGAAAAAACCTTTTTTCTTCCGGTTTTTTCCTTTTTTCCGGTCACTCCAAAATTACACAATGTGCTAAGATGCATTATTTCATGTTTTTGCATTCTCAGAAGCAGTTTAGTTACCGTATTATGCCAAACAGTGGCCCACCCAATAAAACGCCCATGGGCGTTTTTTCGGGGGTGGGCGCTTTTTTGGATTTCTCAATGCTTACTTTCATGACTTAGAAAACTAAAAGTTTGTGAATAAAGTTGTCACTGTTTAAGCTATTGTAAGGCTTATAATCAATCTTCGGTTATTTGGATAGACATATTATGAACAACTGACACGTGCCGAGCAGCTTGTCCGAAGAAATTTATCGAATTTATCGAAAGTTGGCAAAGCTGTAATTATAAGACGGTTTCCAAAATATAGCCCATGGGCGTTTTTTCGGGGGATGGGCGCTTTTTTGGATTACAAAAATCAAATCCGAAATTGCCGATTCCGAAAAAACGCCCATGGGCCACTGTTTGGCATAATACGGTATTAGTTATTTAGTAGCCCCACAGGGTTAATGCAATTACACAAGCGCTTAGAAAGGTTCCAGTATTGATGACAGATTACAGGAATCAAATATTTTCAGCAGTTGATTACTGTAAAGCAAACTACAGGTGAGTTCTGTATACCTTGGCAGTTCTACTAGACCTGTCTGAGGTTTTCGCAGGTAACACACTTCGTAAAGTAAACAATTCCAGATGCTGTAACAGTTTTGGTTGAATACTCCACTGTTAGGTATGGAATTATTAACGTTACCTGAGTTATGCAATCATTTTCACATTCCAAGGCAAAAGATGTTAAATCCCAAAATTAGCTCAAATTCATGAATATCGTATTCCTACCTCACTAAACACTGTTTGTGATCGTTTCTTAATGTTCTGATTTCATAAATTAACTTTCAGAACATGTCCCGAATGGTTTTCCATTTTTTCCGATGCTCCGAAAAAACCAAAATACAATTTCGTCAAATTTAACATACTATGACCCACGGAAAAGGTAGTAAATAGTGTGAAATTGCCGAAAAGGCTTAGAATACATTATATTTCATTGTAAAAATCGTCAAAATAACGTTAGGAATATTTTTCCATTTTTTCCACCCCATCGGAAAAAAATTTCCACCCAATCGGAAAAAATGGAAAAAAACAGAAAAACTTTCTTTTTTCAGTTCTTTTTTTCCGCGCCCAACCCTACTTAACAGTAATGCACGATTAGAAAATAGCTCAGATGCTTTCTACATACACGACGGGTGTCTGGGGGGCGATATTCAGTTCTATGGCCCGATATTCAGTTCTGTAGAGCGAAAAAGCTGTTTGCGGTGCTGAAACATGTGGAAATAGGAACTGTCAGCATTTTCTGCGAAAATTGAAATAATGTAGGTGCACATTTGTTGCTAGGGAATCTCCGCGCATATTGCATTGAGGATTCCAGAAAGGGTGCACCTCGATTAACGCTTATGCAGTTATGCTCTCTCTGATGTAGGGTAGGCACTTTTGCTGCTGTTGGCTGCGTTAACAGTCACATGACCTGATCATAATCCGAGTCCCGAACGTGCAATGTCGTGTAACAGGCTACTGATCCATAAAGTTTCAGAGAAAAATGAATCTGGTTGCTATGGCGAATGCGGTCCTGAATTTTCAAAGATATTGGCTTTGAATTTGGTAGTTGGAACCAACGACGAACCCAAGTGCATTGTTCAACGATATGGAGTTGGGGGGGGCTCAGGAGGTTTGCTGGGTGTTATGGTGATTCTTATGGTGGGTAGACGTATTAATTTTTCTGAGTCAGTTAAAATGTGTTAGAGTGGTTTTGCTATTTTCAGGGTTACATATAGAGGGTCTGAAATCATGATTCCAGATTCTATTAAGGCTTTATTACCTTATTTTGCCGCTGGTCCGGTAGTTAAAGGTTTTGGTAGAGGAAGTAAACAGCTTGGTTGTCCAACCGGTAAGAAACTGATTTTGGGGTTTATTTGGTAGGGTCTGACTCTGTTTGTCCACCCAAAAGATATGAGAATTTTGGTGGATGGAGAAAATTGTAAAATAACTGAAAATATGTCAGACGAATTTTATACAGTAATTGTGGTGTAAATAAATTGGATTCACTGACTAATTGAAAATCCCTCGTTTAATCATAATCGTAAGCAAAATTTAGCTTCATTAAATTTTCAAGTGTTGGAAGTATTCTTTCTGACCTAAGTCAACTTTTAAGTTGACATCAAATTAATTAACAGTTAAATTTTAATGTTTTCACAAAAACCTTTAACTGGCGTAATTAGCAATTAAATTTTAATTTTTTAGCTGGCTATTTGTTTTTCTGTTCATTATTTATTCTCGTGTTATCTTTGGAATAGGCTGTACTTTCTTTATAGCTTTCGTTTCGTTAAACGTAGTGGTATATAAGTGGTGTAGTTCTTTTCTGAATACCTCAATATTCAACGCTAATGTCTCTTATAAAATCATTATTCTATTTATAGTAGTTTTGTGAAATTTTATTTATAGCGAACTTTCCTGACAACGTTACTGATCATCTGCCTCCCGGATTTCAGCAGGGAGTTTATTGCGGGTGGGCTCAGATAGATCATGGCCAGATCTACAAAATGGTGATGAGTATTGGGACGAATCCTCATTTTAACAATGTCAAAAGGACAATGGTAATTCTACAACCTTTTGGTTGCATTGAGTTTGAAAAAATCATTCGAATGTGGAAGAGTGGCTGGGGAACAACGCCTCCAGCATGTGGCCAATGTGAAGTGTAAAAATTTAAAAATTAGTTTGAAAACTTCAATGGTTGCAGTTTTTAGAAATTTTCTTCTGTAGTATATATGCAGTAGTTTGTTTGAATACGATGTTTTGGTGGAAAGGAATGTTGGAGCAGACGGTCGTTTATGGGGTTCCACCGTCACACTAACACTATTAGTCCTGTTTTTCAGAAAATTGACTTTCATCTTAAGCTAAAACGTAGCTGCGTTGTTCTTGCGCCAGAGATGTCAAGCTAAAAAAGTTAGCGTCACGGCGTGACGCAAAAACTGTACGCCTTCATGTTTTCTGCGTAGGACGGCGTGTTTGCATTTTAATTTCTTGTTTTAGGAAACGCATATACTTCATGACTTTAATGGTGACTTTTACGGCAGCCTATTAAAGATCGCCATTACGGGGTACATACGGGATATGAAATCATTTAAGTCTTTAGGTATCATTTTAGTATTTTCAACTCTTAGTGTGTGCGAGCCAGGGGCGGATCCAGGGGAATGCGGGGGGGGGCGACGAAATTAAGAGATAAACAGAAAAAGCGCAAAAACCAACATATTTGCGCCTAAGGTGCGATTTTTTCTTAACGGTATATTTACAATGTTCAGCACGAAAATGCTTGAATGCGTACGAATTTTCGAAGAAAAATTCCGTTTTTGCCTGAGAATGTATGCAAAGAATTGAAGATTTGAAGGCCGGTTTGATTGCAAAAACCAAAACTTTCTCCAACTTCTTGGGGCCTAGTCCCCAGACCCCTCCCCCATAGAAAAATTTTTCCTTGGGGTCCAGCACGCCTAACACAATCCTGGATGCGCCAGTGTTGCAAGCTATAATTAAATTCACTACTTTAACTTAATTCACTACTTAATTCACTACTTCAACTTAATTCACTACTTTAACTTAATTCACTACTTTAACTTTCAACACCAATAGAAAATTGCTGCATTCAAGAGTGCATGTTATTGGAATAACCGAGAAGACGGGTAAGTGACTACGTTTCTTCTCCTCTTAAATTTGCGAAGCGGTATTTGGGCCAGGATGCACAAATTTTCCCTGTTTGTTTGTAGGATCGACAAAATATGTATGTGTTTCCACAAGGTGTGGTGGATTATCACGCATCAGCCAATTAAATGGTAGATTCTATGAGCCTGTTCTTCGCTTCATC
>JASAND010024225.1:0-14091 GCA_030248195.1 Trissonchulus latispiculum
CTACAGCAGTATAGCACTGCGAACGCAAGGATTGACAAAATCACGTACTTAATTTTTACATTAATATATGAAGCAGATACTTGGTGCTTTATGCTTTATTTAATTTTACAGACCTATGGGATTTATGCTCACACCAAATCTTAACTTATAGCGTCGCACCAGTATTAATTTTTTTCAATTCGGCCAAACATTTTCAAAGCTTCGCTGGTTCTTCGAGTTAGGTCAGTATTGCTCTCCAACCGCTTGGGTTACAGGGAAGCTAATGCCATGTATATGTTACCCAATATGTTTTCTCTCATCGTGCCACCCAACTTAGATATTTTCGTTGAACCAAATAACTGCAAGGGAAATTTTAAGTATGCATGTTGGGGGTCGCCGAATATGGGTCGCCCAAATTTTCACATGCGTTGTGAACAAAAGGAACTAGGTATCGGAATCACAGACTTTGCACTCTTTTGCTCACTCACGTGCTTTACATGACTGCCAAAAATTGAATACCAACAAACTTTGGGCATCCCCCATTTCAGTCACTCCTCCCCTATATTAGCTTATTTTGATTCAGAAAAAATTCTTAGCTGTCCGCAAGCCATTCTAGTTTTATTATTCTGTTTTAATCCTTCAATTAGCTGATGTGTACAGTTTCACTAAATGATTTCATGGATTCTTTGGACATAAACTTATTTTCAGATAGATCGTTGATTACAACTGACACCAAAGACGTTGGTAAAAGAGACTGTTACTATCAGAAAGATCCAATTGTATGCTGTGATTCGTCGTCTGATAATTTTCTTTTCCAGCCTGTTGCTACGATTATAGACAAAGCAGCGGTATTTAGTTGAATTCTTGCTATGCTTAAACCAACAGTACATCATAGATACAAAAGAGTGTGACAGCTGGTAGGCTGTCTGTTATCAGCTCAAGGTACATGCTCTGCACGCTAACGGCGGACCCCCCACAAATGTGTCCCCAGTACACGTTTCTGTACGCTCACTCGCTGCATCTTTACGAGCTAGAGCTCAAAAACGCAACGCCTGTGTGCGTTCAATTGTCTGCTTCGAGCTTAAGAACGCAAAGATAGCGTGCAAATCTCTTTGAAGTGAGCATTTACGTTTGTGGGGAGGGGTTCAGCCGTTAGCGAACATAGCATGTACCAAGAGCTGTTAACAGAGAGCTTGCGTAATGATGTAACGAAGGAAAAACCGTGCGGTAATGAATATTTGCTGCCGCGCTCATCCCCACAGTAGATTAGTATATATAAAAATAAACTATTTGCTATCTGGCAGAATTTGATGGCATTTGTCTATCTGGCAATTTTACTTTCTGGCATACAGACAATTTAAATTTACGCCAGATAACTATCAGACATGCCAGATGTCTTTCTGATAACATCTGGCATACGTACCATATATATTAGGGATCGACCGGATATCCCGATCCGGATCCTGCCGGATATTGCAGATCCGGATCCGGATCCGGCAGCAAAACCATCCGGATCTTTTTCGAATTAACGAAACAAAGGAAATTTATTGGTGAAACTAAGAAACAAATGCCGAGATTTGCATCGTGCGGATGTTCGGTTCGTGTAAATAACTTATCCGCACTGTGCACGCTACAGAAGAGCAAAACAGCTCTCTGTAGTGTGCACTCAGCTATATATATGCACGCAATTAACATAGGAAAAGGTAGAGTGAGTTGCGTAAATAGGTATACATTCACTGAAATTACGTTTCCTAATTTTGGAAATGGGAGAAACAAAATATACTGCCGAAAAGTAAAAGTTTTGAAGATTTTCAGACCAAATTTTCAAAATTTTCAAAAAGTTCTCAACGTCTGGGGGCTCTGCCCCAGGCCCCCCACTATAGCACAAAAGGAAGTCTTCAACGCAACTATTTAACGTCCAGAACATTGAAATATCGTTTATAGAGGCTAAGCAAGCAATACATGTGTTTTATTTTTCTTCTATAACACACGAAAAATGCTAAATACAGTTACAAATGATGTAAAAACCGTTAAAAATGTGTTAGTACGGCGAAAAGTTGCATTTTAGGAAAAATACAGATTTTAAAAAACACATTTTCTTAAAAAAACACCAAAAATCACAGGTGAAATTTTGAAAAAACCCTGGTCATAGGCAAACTTCGGATCCCTGAGCAAAAATACGTCAGATTCGGATCACATGTTAATGTGAAGTTGGCGTCAAAATAATTTGAGGACATATGTGTACAAAGGGCAACCGTACAAAGTATGTAGTAGTAAAAACTCTCCATGCAGATCAAATTTAAAGGCACTACGGTAAAATTGTCAACAATCATTATAATTTCGTGATAACCGTTTGTATATACTAATCGTACTATTTCAATAAATTGATAAATTCAATCATAAAATTAAATTAAATAAATAAATCAATAAACACAAACAATTGACCTTCAATTTTGATTAATAACAAAGTTATAAAAATTAAAATTGTAATTAAGGAATTGTACGGCAAATATTATTTAGACGCCAACTGTAAATGGTGTAGTGTATGTTGTTTGATAGTGTACACAACACAACAGTGTTTGATTTACACAACCAATAGTGTAAATTGTTTGATATCCAGCAAATACAACTATGCAAAATAAAAGCCACAAACTTTCATTGCAAACTTTCGCATGACAGCGATCGGATAAAAAGTACACGTGACTATCCAGTGCATATTTTGTGCACAGTGCCGTACATACATGTGCTGGAGGGGAGGGTTTGACCCTCCCCAGACTAAGAGCTCACCCCCCAGAGGGGTCCCTCACCCGCCAGAATCCAGTTTTATCCGGTTTTTTGCCTGTTTTTTGGCCAAAAAACCGGAAAATTGGGGTTTTGCGGCGCCCGACGCCCCCCGGTTCACCCCCCCCCCCCCCAAAACTTCCCCTCCTGCACATGTCTGGTGCCGTATCCAGGTATTGTTTATGATACAAGTGCCGAAATCGGGTAAAGTTTCATCATAGTGCCGTATCCAGGTAGGGATTCATAATACGCGGGCGGGCCGGGCTTTTTCCGTTGGGAGGTGCGCGGCCCAGCCCGGCCCTGATTGAGTTTTTCTCAGGTCCGGCCCGGCCCGGCCCTGATTGGAAACCAGGTCTGCGCGGCCCGGCTCCGTCGGGCCGGGTCGGACTTTGTCGGCCCTGATCTCATCTCTACTGCCCACTGACTAGGTTGGTGCGTTTATTGTGAATCCTGCTATATAGAATATATAGTTTTTTGTCATGATGAATACTACTGTCTAAACAGCTGTGCCAATTTTAGGGTGTCAATTTAAAGAACAATTGTGCTCAAATTCCTTACAACCCTCAGCGTCTAAACTTTGCTGTGGTTTGTAAGGTAGATGTGGATCTTCTATTCTATTGGCCCTATGTTAGAACAAAGTCAATCGATACATTGTCATTCAACATATCTGTAAACTGTAAGTATTACTCATGTTGAGAAATACAATGACTGGTCTGTAGAGCTGAATATACAGGCCGGTTCGATTTGATGTTTGGAGTGATATTAGGTATTTGTTTGTTTTGATTATTTTCGTGATATTTGTGTTTGTCCAATCTGCAAAAACTCAAATTTGGCAGTGTTAATTTTTTGAAAAGAGGTAGATTTCGCTCATTTTCCTCATTCTGAAGGATAACAGGGCGTCTATCAAAAGCTTCTGACTCCAGACAAATGATCAAATTTATTTTCCACACCGGAAAATGCTACAGCAGCTTTCCGGGAAAATGAAAACACTGGAGTACCAAACACTAAAATTCTAACAAGCTGGCAGCTTTCCCTGCAGCTTTGAAAAACAAACATCCAGGGAAATTCTATTTCTAATGCAGCTTTCTTAATGTCATTTGTCCATAAATTTATATTCGAATCGAAGGAGCAACATTCCACAGAGTCTTGCTACACTGAAACTCAAGTAGAACATTTCCGACACGAGTGACCAGTTTCCTTAGCAGTTTTCCAGTGCGCTGCACAACACGCCAAATGCCTTTGAACTCTTGTCACTTGTCCGGAGTCAGAATGATTTGATAGATGCATAAGCATTTGGATCTTCTCTAACACTCTTCCACTTCCACCTTAAGCAATAATTCTGCGGTACGAAATCAATTGCCATCTCTGTTATTTGATGTTATTTGAAGACTTTTTACACACTCAAGCTTTAAAATTTAAAATTTAGTTTCAAGTTCGATTTTTTAGTTTGTTTTACTCCCAGTTTTTTATTACTTTTAGTTTGGAAATCTCGTGGCTGATCAAAAGCTTTCTTCCAACCATAGATGCTTTTGTTGCAATGGTGTAAAATGCACAAATTTCTTCACTACTAAAGTCAATTTTGCGGCAACAAACTCTTGTTGTACAAATCTACATTTTTAAGCGTACATTTCATAATCTTTTGTAATGTTAGCGGCAAAGTAGAAATGTTCTTGAAACAATCCTAGTAGTGATAGAATTGGAGATTCCGGCATGTTTTTACCTATGATTTGCATGTATAATTAACCCGGTAATCATTACTAAAAACGTTGTTAACTGATTTAGAATCCCCTTGCTACAAGAGCTCAAAAAGCAATAATAAGTCCTGAAATGCTGTAAATTGTTTTAAAAATTTCGTACGTTTTTAATTAACTAATCAATAAAAAATTTGTTAATCGAATAAATCAGTTTTTTGCAAACCTTCCTGAACAAGTTAGCTATCATTAACTGTTAGCCAAGAGTTTTCTAAATTCTAGAAAATTTCAAGAAGTTGCAAAATGTTTTTAAAGTTTTAAAAAAGTTAAAAACTTTGCAAAAACTTTTAACTGTTTGCTAGAGGTGTCATAATCTAAGGAGCACCTACGATTTGTTAACTTGGTTTCTATTATTTGATTTTGGTTATGATAAAGTTCCCAAGCCGAGTTCCTGCGTGACGAAATGTTTGATATCCTACTAATGGTTGATTTCCTGAGTGTGAGGATGGTAGCCTTCAGGCCCGGACAAGGTACTTCAAAGAGTGGATTATGAGAAATCTACCATGGTAAGAAAAGGTATCTGTGAATTCTGCGCTCTAACGTTAGTACCTTTCAGCAGTCTTTAAGTTATATATTTTTTCAGCTTTTCAATTTTTTTGGGAGATGAAAGTTAGTCGTGATAAAATGGGGGCTCGAGGACCTCTCGGAACCGGACGTGGAGGGAGGCTAAAGCCTTTCATTTGCTTGTAATTAACTAGCTATAACAGGCAGTTACAAGTATTAAGTTTAAAACGCAGAAAGTTCAAAACCTGCTATTGGTATACTTTCAACTGAAAGGAAGCATTGCTTGTAATGGAGGCAGCTGTTGCCATGACAACGTTTAAGCCGTTTCGACTCATCAACGCTGTAACGTTTCTACCAGGGCTGGTGGACAAAGAAGAAACCAAGGACAAGCCCAAGACGGGAGGAGTCAGGCACTCTCGTACCCGTGAAACCAGGACCTAGAAGACCTAGAAGTGAAAAGGGAAGAAGGAAGTTCAGCTTTTCACTCACCATTTCACTCACCACCACAGCCCTTCTGCTCCGGAGTCAGACATGTGATCACTACACCACGGGACCATCAGCTGAACTCCCATATCAGGTTTATCAACCTTTCCTATGCCTGCTTCCCTTACAAGGCTACCAGTAGGGTTTTTTGCTCTTTGCATGTTTTTGTGGACTTTATCCCCTTTTAACATAATTTTTTCTTTTGTGGACTATGCATTTTTGGTGCACAAAAAAGTTTCGTAAAAATTTCTTTTTATAAATTTCATACCAATTAGAATTATGATATGTTCAAACTTTTTTGCGAATTGTAGAACTGTGTAATACAGTTTTCACTCTTTCAAGCAGTTAACTAGTGTTAATGAAAAGTAATTGGTTAGTTTTACATGTAAATCATAGGTAAAACACATTTGGCGCCCTCTGTCTTTGGCTCTCCGGCGAAGTCTCATTTTATCAAACCTTCTTCTTCCAAAAATATAAGAAACAAACACAATTAACTTAAACATTCTTGAAAGGGTTTAATGTAATATAAAACAATTATTCTTTACATATATCCACTTGCTTATCATCGTCAATTTTTCATTATCCATTCTTATCTGATCTGGGATTAAAATAAGTCAGCATTAAAGACGTCGCACCTTGGACTAGACGGAATAAAATTAAGTCCAGCGAGTTAACTGGATTAAATTTAATCATATTTCTTTAATGCGCCAAGAATTAAAATTTTAATGTAATCCTGTTTCTTTATCCTCCCCTCGGATTAGGGAAATCACAGGTTAATTTTAATCCGACCTGCTGAATCGCTGTTTATTTAAAGACTAATTTTAATTCGTTTAATCCGCCGCCTGCATTTTAAACTAGCTTTTAGTCCACGTGTGATTACGTGGATTAACCGGATTGAATGTGGTCTGATTAAAATATCTAATCGCTGTTTCTTTAATGGCAGATTAAACAGATTAAATTAGATTAAACTTGGTTAATCCGCGGATTAAAAATTGCCAGGTTACACGGGTTAATTTTAATCCGTTTGATCCAGCATTGAAAGAAAGCTGTTAAGGGTGATCCATTTTTGACCGATTTTTCGACCATCTCCGATTTTACTAATTTTACATATTTTGTAGTCTAAATGTTAGGTATATTTTAACTAGTATATAAAATTTAAGTCAGATCTCTTATGGTTGAAGAGTAATTTCTGCTCAAGGTGGAGGTCGTCGTGTGTTAAACATAGGAAATCGGAAAACTGGTGATTTTTCCGTGCTCCAGAGAAATCTCGCCAACGACAAAAAGGAAAAGTACAACATCGATTTTATATTATATAGGAAACGGAATTTTAATTTAGGCCTTCAGAATTTTTTAATTAATTTTTGCGTTTTGAAAATAGCCAGATTTGACTGTTTTACAACGTTGAAATTGGGGGTCAGCAACTTTGATGAAATGTTCTGAAAGATGTAAGGCCTAATTAAAAGTTCTGCTTCCTACAAATCACAGTTTATGACCAGACATTTCGAACGATACCAATTGATCCAGTACAGCCAGTTGGAGGCTGGGGTTAAATATGGGGGTCTAACAGCCATAATTTGAAAAATAGCGATATTTCAATCTTTAAAAATATGTTAAAATTTGTATCAATCGAAAGCTCTCATAGTCAGAAACATTTTTCTTCTTGGACCATAGCCCGCAAATGCGTCAAATTCAGGTTATCGGCCGTTAAGTGATTGTCGTGGTCAAGTCGATCTAGCTCCGGCTCTACTCCCTAAAATCACTAAATAAAGCCCTAAAGC
Source organism: Trissonchulus latispiculum (assembly GCA_030248195.1). Taxonomy (NCBI): domain Eukaryota; kingdom Metazoa; phylum Nematoda; class Enoplea; order Enoplida; family Ironidae; genus Trissonchulus; species Trissonchulus latispiculum. The sequence continues at coordinate 7,277 of JASAND010024225.1, forward strand.
AGACTTTCCCCATTAAAAGCTACCTTAAATTCTTTGTTTACATCAGTTATCAAACATGCAACCGAATGAATGACCATACTCAAGGATGTTAAGGTGTAAATTGCCTTTTCAGCTGCGGCACCGTCGTTTTCATCCATTTTCAAATTATATGCAGTTAATAGTTGGTACTAAGCGAAACTACTCAAAATTTAGACTTTTTGTGCAGGACATATGTGACAAAATTTTGTGTGAAAATTAGCAGAATCCGTGACTAGAAAATTTTTCATGGTGGACCCCCCACTAAAACTCCGGCTGACTTTATTCCATTTAATCCTACCATTTTAGGGCTTTGGTGTTAATTTTAATAAATGGCGGCAAAATGAACGAAATCTAATTTTGTCGGTAGAATATCAAACATTCCGTCATACAATAATTCGGCTTGTGAACTTTACCATAACAAAAATTGTAAAACCCATATTTACAAATCTTAGGTGCTCCTAAGACTACGACGTCTACTACTACGACTTCTACTTCTAAAACAACTAAAACAACTACTGTAACCGTTGCTACTATTGCTCCAACTAAAGGTCAGTTAACGAACTCTGATCTCCAAATTATTTACAGGTACAAATGAGCAAAGAAATCTAAGCAAACAGACAGAACAAAACTCCGGTCGAATTGCAAATATGGTTTGAAAATTTTAAATTCTCAGTAAAGTAATACCTACCTAAAGTAATACCTAATACCTAAATATGTTTCTAAAAAACTGAACTATGGGAGTTTCTAAAAAACCGGACAGCGGATCACTGAGGATAAGTTTCTAGAAAATGTTTCTAGATAAACTTTTTACGATGTCGCAAGCTTTCGAGGCAGAATATTCGTGCCTATTTGGTCAACTTTTCGAAAACCTGCTGCGTTTGCTTTGAAGCTTGGCAAAACTTATCAATATAGCTTCTTTCCATAGCAACATGTCTCTGAGTATTTAATGTAATTATGTATTTCTCTGTTTCAAAGCAATTAAGTGACAAATTTGATTATCATGCTGAACTACAATTATGCAACTAATGCTACGACAGATTCAGCCTGTCTGAAACAATCGATTTCCTATTTTCGAGTATTATGTGTATTAGTCGCTTACAGGTAAACCTCCACAACCGACAACTTCAACACTTCCTTACACTGGTCCAAGACCCGGCGAAGATTCTGGAAAGTCAAGTGATGCAAAGCAAGGAAGTGGAGGTGATGAATTTAGTTTGTGATATGCTGATAAAATCTAAATCAAAGCTGGAGAAAATTAAAGCAGAAAACTAAACCTAAGCCTGTGCCCGCTTTGCAGCAGCATGTGCTTGTCATCTCATAACCTGATAGTCTTTATCCAAGTACACGCAATAGTTCCAAGTGCAATGCGTCAATGAGCTTGTAGGGTTGCAACAAATAGAATGGTCAAACAACACTCAATCTGAAGAGCCATTGATACTGAAGGTGAACGGCAGGTTCGTAATTATTTTTACTGTTAAGCATTTCGTAGCAGCAACACCAGTTCGCTCATCAGTCCGGGCCAACATCCGTGGCTAGCGGACCAAGGGCCTTTTTCATATAATTGCATTTGTTGCATCGTATCGTAAACAAAATTTAACATAACAATTATTTTATACATTACATAGTGTTTTGAATAGTCTGGAAATGTAATTACTTTGTAGTTACATTATCTTAGTCTCATAATTTCATTTCATTGAAGCTTTTCAAATTAAAAACTAATTGTTAGTAAATTTTGGAAACTTGCTTTTGGTGTTTTAGAAAACAACAAAGCAATCATCATCGGAATTGCTTTTGCAATATTCATAATTCTGGTTGTTGGAATTCTTGGATTTGCCTTTTACAGGAAATGGAAAAAGAAGAAGGAATGGAAGGTGAAATATTATTTAAAAAATAATGGCTAGCATAATTCATGCCAAGCATTGCTGAAATGGTACAGTATTGTTTAGTGATACTGCAATCTTTTCCTCAAATCACCTTACCGCAAAATAACCGCCTGGGCAATTTTACATGGCAAGAGACCAATGCAGAAACTTCTGGTTTCCTATAGGATTGTCATATGTGTGCAAGAAATATCGGCCAGCACCTCCCTTTATTATCGGAGTGTGAGACAGTGTATAATAGCGGCATTGGTGGATTGCCTTCAAAGTAAATTAGGAGCATTACTACGAGGCAAACGTTCTGATAGAAATTGCATTCTGCATTTATACATATCCTTCCCCTTAGTATTTTGCCTAACCTAATTACTTGCATAATGTCAAATACGTTCTGCAAAATAACAAATGCGTACTTAAAGGCCTCTGGTTTTGCGAGAGTGTTCACTACATTTTAAGTCAGACCATAAATGTGGAGAAATATATTGACCCAATCACTTATATTACTATGATTGATACAGCGCTGTAGTACTGCTGTCGCGGATTTATAGACAATGGGGATCAGATCATATTCACGGACAATTTCGCACTATGGTTTGCCAACCTATCAGCTGTTTCGTTGCCACTGATGCCACAATGGCTAAGAACCCACATAAGACTTGTGTGGATTCTTCTGGCCGTCAGAACAACCAGTATTCGCCATTGTTACATTTCCAGCTGACAGGCGGTGTGCGGTAGTTCTACTCCAGCGACCGCATATCTTCTTTAATCATTCCCCAATCCTTTGCGTTAAGTTACAGGATAGAATTGTGTGAGCTTGGCGAAGTTTAGTAGCCGATCGAAGGTCACTCCAAGGAACGTCACGTTGTCGTTACATAGTAATGGTTCTGCATTGAACTTTAGATGGGGGCGACGTTTAGCTTCGGCGTTGTGATTTGTGAAGGACATCGACTCACACTTGGCGACGTTGATGGCCAGATGCCATTTGCGCGACGGCCAGTTGAGGGACTCCAGGGGAAGCTGCAGTTTCATTTTGCTCATTTTGTGCCCAGATGGGCAAGTCATCCGCAAACAAGGATGCTTGGACTCCTTCAGGCATTCGGTCCAGAATGCCATTGATAAAAATAAGACACAGCAATGGTGAAGGGCTGCTTCCCTGGGGTACTCCGTGCTGCATAGTCCAATACTTGCTTCGCGCTCTGTTTTATGCGCACACAAGCTCTACGGTCGGTGGCACTGACGAAGCCTATTGACAACACACCCAGGTAATCCAGCCCGCATTAGTTTGTGGGTTAGACCAGCTCTCCATACTGTGTCAAATGTCCATGCACAGTCGATGAGCATCAGTGCACTACGCTTTGCTTTTCGACCACTGGTGATCCATCTATCACAGACTGTGTTAGTCGCAGTATAGCCATGGGGGGAAACCAACATTTTCAGTTTGGCGCAACTTTTCCGTCTACAAGGGCTATATGAACTTGCTGCTCCATCGTTTTTAGCGTACTTAGATCTTTTCTCCAGCCCCATTTGCATTTCTCTAGGTTGTACCATTAGGCCGGTATAATGCAAAAGTGGCGGAAAAACCCATTGAGGTACCACCCCTCCTGAAAATGTCAATAATTGTACGTAACGCTATTCTGACACTTCCAGTGTGAAATTCAGCTTTTTAGCTAGTATAAATCAAAAAACCCGATCTAAGTACCTTGTTTGTGATTTTATTTACCATTGAAAATAGCATCAAACGGATAGGTTTCTTCAATTTTAACACACTAACATATGGTAATTTTTGAAAAATGCTAAAAACGATGTAATTTAATAAAACTTATTAGTCTATCGTGTAGAGAGTGGTTTTTTACTTAGAATTGGCTGTTAAAATCCAGAATTGGACATGTCCTGGGTCCTCCAATTACCGAAATGGCACTTTCCGGGATTTTGGCTAACAACAAGGGAAGTAAAATTATCGAAATATGATGTCATAGGATGATGCAGCGTCCTCGTTGGTGCGTGCTTATAGTCGCGAATTGTTTGCTCTGTTTGGTTGTTTAATTTTTCAAAAAAAATTGAATGGGTTTTCCCCCAAAGTGGGTTTTCCCGCCCGGTTGGCAATGTGCCGAACCAACGGTGCATCGGATCGATCTAATTCTGGCGTGTGCAAAGGAAGACTTGCCATCATTGCAGATAATGGCAACGCTTTTCTAACGACTCGGTCAAAGGTACATCGGTCCAAACTTTTGCAAAATACTGGCAATGTTGGACCAAAACGTAGGTGTCATTTTCAAAATGTCATATAGTCGAGCAGGTGAACCAGAGTGACCTGATCTTTGCGTAAGTGAAGAAGAGTCCGCGCTTTCTGCAGGTATGTTTTGGAGCTCATAGCTCCAACCCTTGGTCCAGGAGGTTGGTGGGTTCCCCCCCCAAAAGGGGGTGGGTTTTTCCCCCATGGCTATACTCGGTGTTCGGGGATCCGCCCGGTCTGAAGCCCGCTTGGGCTGTGCTAAAAAAATTGCGCGAGTCGAGAAAATTGTTGTATCCTCTTCTCGAATATGGATTACGTTAGTTTTGACAGAACAGGAGTAGAGCAGGAGAGAGACTGTTCGGTCGATATGGGTTTGTCTAGCCCGCCTGCTTTTCTCCCTTCAGTATTAAAATTACTAGGTCCTTTATCCATGAGCTGGAGCGTGAGTTGTGAGGCATGCTTGATCATTTCATTGCTTACCTCATCCTTGCCGGGGCCCTTTTGGTTTTGAGATTCCCTATGGCGCTGCGTAATTCAGCTAGGGTAATTACGCAGATGAAGGGGAGATGCTCGTCGCTGCATGAGAAGGGGCGCCTGAGCTCGGTTCGATTTCGCTTATCCCTGCCAACTTCATGTTGGCTTACTACCATGTTATTCCGTTCCAACGTTCGATTTCGTCTTCGCTGTGATAAGCAGTTTTTTCGTTTTTCTTGATGCCTCTTCCGATTATCTTGCTTTGCCATAATGGCTTTGATGGCCCTCATGACCGTAGCAAGAGTTGGACCGTTCCAAGCTCAGTCCATTGGGTAGACTCTCTCCAGTCTTTACAGCTTGGCCGAAATTATCATTTCACTAAGCTGGTTGGTTTCTGCATCCATGCTGCTTTGGATTCGCTACAAACTTTTGCCCTCTTCTAAGGTCCCTGCATTTGCGGGCCTGTTCGGTGAGGAGTTCCGGCATCCACCAGGCCTTCCATCCTTCGACGATTTTCGATATCGCTTGAGCAGGCCGCTTGGTTGCAAGTTGTTCTGTGGTGGCCCTAATTAACATTCCAGATTTCCTGGTCGGGCAGCTGTAGGAATAGCTGTTCATCTGAGATGTGTTGAAGCGGGTCCAATCGTGTCTCGTGGGTGGCAATGGGTTCTTGTTAGACTTGTCCAGCTGTAGTAGGTGCTCCGGGACCAAGTGGGACCTGGTCGATGGTCGGATCCAGTTTATTTCAGCAATCGTCGCTGGACGCCATGTCACCGACTTCCAGGATAGACAGATCTGGAATAAGGAGTCGGTGGTGACATTAGTTGGGCGCCACTGTTGGCGATCAGGAAGACCCAATCTATCAAGACTTCTACACCGAATCGGTGGAGGCTAGTTGGGGTCACACCTGGGGCATGACAGTTGAACTCCCAAGGATGATGGTGCTGTTGCTGCTGAACAGAAAGGATGGATCAGAGCATTGAGAACGGTGGTCGTCCGCTATTCGGACGATGGGCAGCGCATGTACCCGGTCGCTGGGATGAGGCTACGGCTGGCAAGTATTGGACTAACACCGCATCTCTAGTGTCGTCGTTGTTTGGCGACAAGGGCGATAGGGCGTACATATTCGATGTCATTCCTTGTTAGGAAGACCCTATCCCTCCACAGTCTGAGGGCTGCGGCGTCGTCCTCTCGTCTCTCCGCATAAGCATGTTCTTCGTTGTATCCAAAGAACGTTGGATGGTCTCGCCATGTTTTAGCTAGCTCTCCTGGATGGCTGCAACATCGATTCGGTGTTCTTTCAGCAGTTTCCCCTGAGAATGTTCTTGTGGGAAAGGGCCCTAGCGTTCTATTGAAGGAACTGAGGATCCGCAACACCTCTCCTTCTTGGCTGAGACCACGACTATGTGCGGTCCAGCCCGCAGCCTGTCTCAACTAATGGTTGGGGGGTGGATGGTTCGGTTGAGACCGATGGGTTGGTTGAGGCTGGCGTCGGGAGGAGCTCTGAGGGCTGGTTGGTGCCATTTGCACCACGTGCAGTCCATAAAACTTCGGGTTAGTCTTTTCCGAAACGTCCCAGCCCCCACGCAAATACCGCATTTCCCCACCGTGACTTGTTGTTGCAGTTTGTGCATTGGATTGCATAGACGTTGCGGCCGACCGGCAGTCCCCATACTGCGCATGGTTACCGCGGATACGGGTTTGATTCAACATCTGGTCCTCTAACAGAAGCCGATCGAAGAAGGCCGGATTGCCCACTCGCGCGAAGCTCAGCAGGAGGGGCAGGTAGTCGTCCCGAATAGGGGGAATGAGGGATGAAGAGCTTCCTGGGTAGGAAAGTACGAGGAAGGAACCTGGTAAGAATCTTCTGTAAGCATCTCTCCTCTGAAGGCGGACTTTATTGGAGATGTATCAGTTTCAGGGACTTGAACATCATCACTAGTTTGGATTTCAGTGCCTGAAACATCAATCATTGCTTCGAGTTTAGTTTAATCGTGGGGTACTCCCTTTATATTCTCAAAATACAACACAAAAAGCAGTTACTAATAGTTCCGTCGACGGAATATCTGATGAATTACTCTGAGCCTTTGAAAAATTCAATACACCTCAACGTTGCTGCGCAGCAACTCAGGCTATAAGTAGAAACTGTAATACCTTGTTCAAAGACCTGTTACAATATTAATGCCACAGATTTACTTCTCAAAGCAATAAGCAGC
>JASAND010024226.1:0-11241 GCA_030248195.1 Trissonchulus latispiculum
GCTGCAGGCAAAAAAATGCAAAACTGGCAGCCCAAAACAGAGTCTGCATTTGACACATAAATGCTGCCAGAATCCGCAAACCCAAACAAAATTCATTCAAACTTAGCATACAAGTGTGTCTAATATCAATCCCCGGTTTACTGTCCGGTTACTAAACCGGAAATTGTATGGCGAATCTGATGCAGGTTCTTACGGGTGCAACTCGCTGATAAAATAGACCCCTATTCTAAACCTATCCAAATCAAACATTAGACGTCGGTGGCGTACACATGTGTTTATTAAATCAACTTACGTTTTAATCCATAAACGACGGAGAAGCACTGCTAATACAAATAGGGCTCTACTGGCCGACTGATCGCAACTTACAACATAAACCAACTGACTAATTAGACTAATTGATCCGATGACTCATCATCTCAGACCGAGGTAACTACACAGAAGTAATGATTACTTTCAATGGTTGTTTAGAAAAGTTGTAGAATCGCAGACCGTAATTACTAGTTTTTCACATCATCCCCCTGCGAAAGTATTTTAGCGCCTGCTAAAAATTCAGAGATAACGAGAGTTGCTACCATAATTCAAGAATTAAAAATAGATGGAAAATTTCAAGAAAAAGAAAACTACATGGGCGACCAGTAAGCAACCGTTAAGAAGTCCTGGCGCTTTTACTGCCCATGAAAGAAAAGTAACTTCAAGAGTAAGCCAAGTGACTTACAAAAGAAAGTACAAAGTTTAAAGAAAATATAAAAGTTTGGTAGCGAAGTGGTAGTCAAATGCAGGCCAATCGAAACTGGGGATTAACTGCTTACTTGCACGTAACTTGATAACATTTTAAACGATACTGCGATTCAAATTTAGATTAATGAAAAGAGAGTAAGTAGAAATCGAAAGTAGGGAATCGAGACCCCATATGAAAAATAGTACCCAAATGCCTCTATGGTTAGAAAACCCAATTCACTCAACTCATCACAACACACAAAACTTACACACTAACAATTATAGTTATACAGGCCTGACAGTACAAAATTACCACTGTACATAGAGTAGATGTGACAAATTTATGCTTTACAACAAAGTTTCAAAAGAGTATATACGGCAAAAGTATCTGTACAACAATGTTCAAAAGAGTAATTATGGCATTTATAGCAAACAACAGAGAATCATAATCCTAGCTAAACAAGTACAGAATATAACAAAAAGGCACAAGTTATTCTATACAACAAGTTCAAAGTTGAGTAAATACGACAAAAATGTAATGACAAAACAAACTATATAAATCTATTCTAGCAAACAGAAATACCAGTAGGATTACAGGTTCACAAGGAAAGTAGTAAAAAGCACAGACAGAAACTGCCGTTTACAGCACAACCCGTCTTAGCTCAACTCTTGGCCCTTGGCTTAAAGCCCTTATCTCGCGGAATTGTGCAATAGCAAATAGCAGTTTAAAGAAAATATAAAATCCCAATAAATTTCAAAGAGAATTTCAAATAGACTTTCAAACAACAATAATACATATATCCTAATAAGTCCTAACAATTATAAACTAACAATACGTTATGAACTTCTCAATGTTTTCAATGTTTTGTTATCGTTTCACCCCGCGCGAAAGAAATGAGTTCCTACGAATTCGACACGACAAATGCAAAACCTAACTAAACAAAAACAAACAATAGGATTGACACAGACAAACAAATATAAAAAGAACATGACAAAAATTAAGGCAAGCGGTTAAGGCTAAATTTTAAAGAGAATAGGAAAATTTTAAAGGCAAGAAGACTATAAAAATGACTATAACAAAATATGACAAACAAATATGACTATAAAATAAGGCATTTTTCATTATGGCATTGGTATGGCTACTACGGGGCACCGGCCCTCGAGCCTGGTCGGAAGACTGGTAGCACCGGCAATTGCACCGTTCAAAGCACCGTTGAAAAACACCACTGAAAGAGCCGTAAAGCTGAAACACAAAGGGGGTTAGACAAACAGTTATAATGAATATTCGTACTCGTAACTTGAGATTCTGTGTCAAGAATTTAGAGAAAATACGCACGAGATAGAAAAGATAAATGAGAAAGATAGAAAGAAATTCTACGTTTTTACAGAGATCATGTTTTTACAGAAAAGACTAGAGATTCACTCCAAGTTTAAGGAAACTACTGATTTACATGAAACATGTGTACACCTTAATAACCTTGATTTCCAAGCTGTATGAAAACTAATTTCAAGATAGAAAGGAAAGGAAAGATTACAAAAGAGAAAATTATGTTACACCGTCATTTCACTTGAGCTTTAATGAGGTGTGTTTAAAGAAAGATACAAACTAACTGTAATCCACTGCAGCAATATACAAAGCATAAACCTATTTCGCTATGAAGTGTGGCTTGCCGAAGCATAATTACAAAAGAATACAAAAACAACTGTGCAGCAAATAAACTACATAAGAACTAACTCAATATTTTTGGATTTTTAGAGTATATATTTAGATTAATATACGGCAAAGATTAAGCGAAAAATACAAAACAAAATGCCAAAATTAGAATGCAAAAGCATATCTGTACACGTACAAAATACTACTAACTTCAAAAATAATACCATAAAGATTAAATACCACAAATTAGAAAATAGATAGCAAGCCAAACTTCAATAATAGTTAAATTCTTCATTTAAACGTATCTGAGGCGTTTTAAGTATGAACGTATTAATAAGCCTCTATTAATTCCTTCTTTCTTTCTGGTTAACCATCATATATGTACGGTGTGTACTGGTTAACTGATAAACTTTGCTTGCTTTTCAATAAATTCGGAGAATTCCAATAATTCCGATAAGATAAACAGACAAAAATTCAGGTTAGGAAAAAAACTAAACGTTAGCTTTCAATAAATTCCGGTTAAACGATTGGCAAAAATACAAAACCAAGAAAAATTACTGCGAAAAGTAAAATATTGAAAGTAAAAAATGAAAAAGAAAAAAAGAATGAAATCAGGCTACCATCACGACAAAAACACGACGTAGAGACCTACGACATGCGCTTTTGTGTGGCAGCTACGCACTAACTCGAAGATGGCCATACAAGTTGCGCGTAATGATGATTTATGAGCCCAGTGACCAGAGTCCTAATCGAAGCCCTCCATGGCTTTTGTACGTATTCCATACGTACATCCAGTACTAAGATCCAATTGCTGAGAATGGCGATGACAAAGCTCGTGGCTGCGAAACTATAACCAAATCATTCTTTTCCAAACCAAATCCATTTCTTGTATACGTATACATATGTTGCTTCAGCTTTTCATCAGTGCTTTTTTCCAAAATTTCAGCACTTTCTTATCCCTTTTCTTCATTAAATAACAAATCCAAACCATAACCATTTAAGTAAAAAATAATCACCAAAAGTTGGGAAAGTTTAGACGTTTTGAACGTCTGACACAATTTTAGAAAAATTAGACGTCTTGTCAGTAGACGTTTCGTCGTTAGACGTTTCGTCGGTGGACGTTATGAACGTTAGACGTTTCGACTTTAATAGACGTTTTGATAGGGAACAATTCTAGCCACTCTTCGCCATTTTTCAGGAAGAAACTCACAAAACGAGCTCATCAAAACACCTGAACCCGCACCACTTCAGGCTGAAATTTAAACACATCCCATGTCGCAGGGAAAGCTAGTTTTTTGCCCGAAGTTAGTGCTATCTTAGACTAATATTTTGAATCCCATGTTTACCCTTCCCCCGAATCTGCATCGAGCGCTGCAGGCAAAAAAATGCAAAACTGGCAGCCCAAAACAGAGTCTGCATTTGACACATAAATGCTGCCAGAATCCGCAAACCCAAACAAAATTCATTCAAACTTAGCATACAAGTGTGTCTAATATACCCACATGTGCACCACAAAATTTGAATACAAATATTAATTGACGCGCTCTGAAAAAGTTTTTACTTGTTTTCTATTTGAAGGCGCCAAACTAGTACCTGCGGGGTCAAATTCTAGGGCTTATATCTCGAGCTAGGAACCACTTCCAGACTTCCTCTGACTTCTATTTTTACATATGTGAAAATGGGCAAAATCGGTTAAGGTCGAATTTTTTCGGCCACATAGTGGCTGGTTTGGTCAAACCTTACAGAAAGTGGTTCATATATATATTATGTAGGGGCGCGATAGCGCCCCTACATAATATGGGTAAAAAGGCGTCTGCGCGGCCCCCTGGAGACCGTGTTGGCCTGGTGCCAGCTAATTAGAGGTCCGGCGGTGGTAAAAAGGTTACCATCGTAAACAACTGGAGCAGTACTACAAGTACCACATTACTTTTGGTTCGAATTCGAAACTTCGAATTTTTGCACTAGGCGATAGTTACCGTGCGTTTGTTTTTTTTTCTCGGTGAATAGAAGGAAATGCATTTTACGGCGAAGTGTTGGAACGATGTGGGCATTTTGGCACCATACTACTATTATATGTTGGTAGACAGGATCCCCCCATGCTACCTTTTTTTGGTCATTTTGGCACCTGGCCAATTTTGGCTCTGTGCCAAGGTCCCAAAGTCGGACTTTCGCTATTTTTCGCAAATTTTGGTCACACTTTTCTAGAACTGGGTAGAAGCTGGAGAGGTCTAGTATCTTTTGTTGAAAACTACCAGTAGGGGTGCATAAAGTAACGAGGGGGATTTTTTAATTTTGCTCCCTAGCTTTCAGGAGATGTGCCCAAACTTTGCATTTTTTTGGCCTGTTTGGGCGAAAAGTTTCTAAGTCCCACTTTCACTAGAAATGGCCTAAAAGTCACTAAAAATGGCGTTTTTCGGCCTTGGGGTGGTACCCATATATAGTAAATCGGGGTCGCTGAAAACGATGAGCATACTGCCGATACCGCCCGAAGTGACCACTGGTCAGCATGGCTCCCGTGGTTCCTCGCCCAGGGTCAAAGTTGGGAAAACTCCCTCTAAACAGCGTTTTTCGGCGTTTTGGTCGGGGGCATATATAGTAAATCGACTACGCTCGTTTCAATGGGCATATCGCCGAAACCGACCGAAGTGACCACTGGTCACTACAGCCTATGGGGCCTATTGACCTCTGGTCAAACGGCCCAAAACAGCATTTTTCGGCGTTTTGGTAGGAGGCATATATAGTAAATCGACTACGCTCATTTCAATGGGCATATTCCCGAAACCGACGGAAGTGACCACTGGTCACTACGGCCTAGGAGTCCTATTGACCACTGGTCAAATGGCCTAAAACGGCGTTTTTCGGCGTTTTGTTCGGGGGCATATATAGTAAATCGACTACGCTCGTTTCAATGGGCATACCACCGAAACCGACGGAAGTGACCACTGGTCACTACCGCCTATGGGGCCTATTGACCACTGGTCAAACGGCCTAAAACAGCATTTTTCGGCGTTTTGTGGAAGTGAAAAACTTTCATCCTCATACACTCACAAACAGAGTTTGCAGCGGCCGAAGCTTGGGGCGGAGGTAAGAATTCAGTGGTACTGTATATTTATATAATCAGTTTTCTGCTCTACCTACGGCACTGTTCAAGCTCCTTTGTATCCATTGCCACATTGCTGGAAAGGGATCCTTTAAAATGACAGAAGGACAAGAAATAAAAATGCTCCTCTGGAGCATGAAAAAGGTAATATGGTGAGGTTGCAAAATCCAGAGAGGACTAGTCTTAAAAATGCTTAATATGGGGCTAGGTTCAAAAATAGAAGAGGACTAGGTTGCGAGCGAATTAATATGGGCACAGCTTCGCCAAACAACCCATATTCGCGGTTTGTAAATGTAAATTATTTTGCATATCCACGATACATTTAGTTTATAGTTCATAAATAACCTACAGCAACGGTATATATGTGTTCGAGCTTTATTCGAACTTTTATTTTAGCAAACGTTTTCTTCGATAAGTGCTTTATACTAACCAGCGCATTTTACGTATCCATTTATACGGAAAATTTATAGTCAAGAATAATTTAGGACACTCTGACAATCTTCTATTTCGTCCTGACTTGGACCAATAGCTTTAGCATCATATCCTTAGATCTCTTCTAGTAGTAGAGCCAGCCGTAGTTCAACACAACACAATGATGATAATTTACGTATATATTCCTAGCTAGTCTAACAGTGCATGCAAACAGCTATATTCAATGAGTATTCAACTGCTTAAATTTTTTATTGACTGACATTGATAGTTCTACGCTAAGACGGAACGTGAAATCCCGCGAATATATATATATGTATTAGAGATGCACCGGGGCCGCCACTACCGGGGCCGGGGCCTGCAAAAAGGGGGTCCAAATCGAAAATATTCTTGAAAATTTAAACTTTGCAATAGTTTTCTAATATACAAACGTTAATATGGTTGTTTTCATTCATAGCGGCTGGAAAACAAACGATTTGTCACACTTTTTGAATTTCGAAAATTCAAAATTTTGGTCAAAAATGTAAAAAAATTCGCTAATTTTTGGCCCCGGTCGGTACCGGGGCCTGGCCACCGGGGCCGGGGCTGGGGCCTGACTGCCGGGGCCGGGGCCTGGGGCCGGGGCCGTGGCCAGGCCCCGGTGCATCCCTTATATATATATATATATATATATATATATATATATACAAGTAACAAAAATGCTCCGCACAAAAGAGGATAATATGTGTGTGTTGGCTGTATCGTATATATATATCCTTTAAATATCCTTTAAATATATAATAAATATAAATAGGTATACGTATAGCCATGGGGGGAAAAACCCACATTTTCGGATTTTGGCTGGAACTTTTTTATTATAAGGGGTATCTGAGAACTTTATATACCATCGTACTTGGCGTACTTAGAACTTTCTTTTAAGCCTATTTGCACTTCTCAATGTTGTACCGTTAGAGCGGTATAATGCAAAAAGTAGCGGGGGGAAAAAAACCCAATGGGGGGAAAACCCAAATGGGGGGAAAATAAACCCACCCCTCACAGGTCTTGAAAATTGTTCTATCGCCATTCTGACACTGCCAGTGTAAAATTCAACCCTTTTTTAGTTAGTATGAACCAAAAAACCCGATCTAAGTAGCTTTTTTTGAGATCTCATGTGCCGTTGAAAATGCTGCATCAACTGGCCAGGTTTCATAAAGTTTAACACATAAACATAGGGCAATTTTTGAAAAATGCTGAAAATGATGTAATTTGATAAAACTTATTATTCTATCGTGTAGAGAATGGTTTTTTACCTAGAATTGGCTGTTAAAATCCACAATTGTACCTGTATTGGGTCCTCCAGCAGCGAAATGGCACTTTTAAGGTTTTTAGCCCCTAGCTAGCCAGGTAAGCAAAATTATCCGAATCTGACCGCATAGGATGACGCAGCGTGCTCGATAGTACCGTGCTATAGTCTCTAATTGTTTCCGTGTTGAGTTGTTAAAAATTTTTTCAAAAAAATTTGGGTGGGTTTTTTCCCCCCAAAGTGGGTTTTTTTCCCCGCCACGTTTGGCAATGTGCCAGACTAACGGTACAGCGGATCGGTCTAATTTTGGCTGTGTGCAAAGAGGAAGAGTTGCCATCATTGCACATATTTGCAAAACTTTTCTAGCCCAACCCAGTCAAAAGTTACATCGGTCCAAACTTTTGCCAAATTTTTGGAAGGTTGGACCAAAAAGTAGGTATCATTTTCAAAATGTCATAAAATGAGCAGGAGTGAACCAAATGACTTGATCTTTGCACACATAGGTAAGAAAGAGTCGCGCTTCCTGCTGCTATGTTTTGGAGCTCATATCTCCAACCCATGACCCAGGAGGCGAGTGGGTTTTTTCCCCCCAAAAAGGGGGTGGGTTTTTTTCACCCCATGGCTATATATATCCTTTAAATTCCGGTTGAAGAAGTAAAGACAAAAGTTTCATGGGCACGTGACGTTATTTGGCACAGCAAATATTGGTGCATGGTCCCATGTCAAAAGTTGCTCAGCTCACTTAGGGCTTTCATTTGATACCAAATTTGACCACTTCTGAAAAATTTTATTTTTGACCCAAAATCGCCTACATCCCCACTCCACCCCACCACAGCACTCTACAGCCACTTTGAGCATGCAATTCTATGACAAAAGTTGCTCAGCTCGCTTAGGGCTTTCATTTGGTACCAAATTTGACCACTTTTGAAAACTTTCATTTTTGACCGAAAATCGCCTAAGTCCCCACCCCACCCCACCACAGCACTCTACAGCCACTTTGAGCTTGCAGTTCTATGACAAACGTTGCTCAGCTCGCTTAGGGCTTTCATTTGGTACCAAATTTGACCACTTTTGAAAACTTTCATTTTTGACCCAAAATCGCCTAAGTCCCCACCCCACCCCACCACAGCACTCTACAGCCATCTTGAGCATGCAGTTCTATGACAAAAGTTGCTCAGCTCGCTTAGGGCTTTCATTTGGTACCAAATTTGACCACTTTTGAAAACTTTCATTTTTGACCGAAAATCGCCTAAGTCCCCACCCCACCCCACCACAGCACTCTACAGCCACTTTGAGCATGCAGTTCTATGACAAAAGTTGCTCAGCTCGCTTAAGGCTTTCATTTGGTACCAAATTTGACCACTTTTGAAAACTTTCATTTTTGACCGAAAATCGCCTAAGTCCCCACCCCACCCCACCACAGCACTCTACAGCCACTTTGAGCATGCAGTTCTATGACAAAAGTTGCTCAGCTTGCTTAGGGCTTTCATTTGGTACCAAATTTGACCACTTTTGAAAACTTTCATTTTTGACCGAAAATCGCGTAAGTCCCCACCCCACCCCACCACAGCACTCTACAGCCACTTTGAGCATGCAGTTCTATGACAAAAGTTGCTCAGCTTGCTTAGGGCTTTCATTTGGTACCAAATTTGACCACTTTTGAAAACTTTCATTTTTGACCGAAAATCGCGTAAGTCCCCACCCCACCCCACCACAGCACTCTACAGCCACTTTGAGCATGCAGTTCTATGACAAAAGTTGCTCAGCTCGCTTAGGGCTTTCATTTGGTACCAAATTTGACCACTTTTGAAAAATTTTATTTTCGACCACTTGACCCCCCACCCGACTGACCCTTCAAACGGCAAAGTGGAACCAGCCCAGCAAAATAGGTACGTCGGACGGCAAAACGGATACCGGGAATGAGCTGGGCACACCAGAAAACCCCTATAGACAAAGTTTTGAGAGGCCAGGTAGAGCCTACTATGGACCTCCAGGAAGCGGTTTCCGACATGACCCTCCAGACGGCAAAGTGGAACCAGCACAGCAAGATGGATGAGTCCTACGGCAAAAAGGACACCGGGAATGAGCTGGGCGCACCAGAAAACCCCTATAGATAAAGTTTTGAGAGGCCAGGTAGAGCCTACTATGGACCTCCAGGAAGCGGTTTCCGACTTGACCCTCCCGACGGCAAAGTGGAACCAGCCCAGCAAGATGGGTGGGTCTGACGGTAAAACTGACTGCGGTAATCGATTCCCCGTGCCAGAAAACCATTGTATGGAAGATTTGAGCGTTCAAAGTTAAATAGATAGCGAGAAATTTCGATTTTTCATTTTTCGAATTTTCGCCATCTTTGACGGGCCACTGTGGTCGCTAGGGAAGTGATAGAGAAACGCAACCTGGACCGTTAGTTAGTTCAGTATATGTAATTTCTGAATATAAAAAGAAATTAACTCCAGCTCGTAACGTTCGACCTGAGCGACGACCACAAAAATGGTCACTTTTCGCTATGAGCCGACTTTGCGGCGCCACTGCGGCGCTGTGGCGCAGCTGCGGCGCAAAAAAGTTGTGATTCTTAAATTCTTTAGAGGGTACTACTAGACCCCATAGCCCTTTAGGTTGGCCCACCGCTGCAGATCACGTGAAAGCGGCGAACATTATGTACAATACAACCATCAAATAGGAGAAACCGGAAAAAAAAACATCGCCGCCATAACCGGTCCGGGGCGCAACTTTTTAACGGTAAGTGATACGGGGCTGAAACTTCACAGACATACTAAACTCGATGTGCTCTACAATTTGCGCATGAAATCTGCGCAGGATCTGCGCAGGATTTTGCGCAGCTTCTGCGCAGCTTATTTTACACTGTCTCCAGCCACTTTTCACACATATTATAGGGGTCGCTGCCGCGACCCCTATGATATATATATATATATATAATTAGTTACGGTTACTTAAAATTACGTACGTATATACGATTTGGTTCTAATCCAAATTGATTTAAATTTTAATAAATATATTAGATGCGAGGGCTGCTGGTTCGATCCTGCTGTCTTTTGTTTCTGTTTAGTTTTTTGTATTTTTTGTTTGTTATTTTAGGTGATGTGGACGGGATTGAGATGCAAGAAGTCCCCCAGAATCATTTTGTGCCCCTGCAGGAGGCTCTCTATGGAATTGTAAAGGGAATTGGAATGAGCGGACGCGTGGCCGGCGCCAAGGAAATCTTCCACGCTCTCTCGAAGCAATATGTGGGGATGAATTTGCCCAGAAATGTACGTAAGCTTAGCTTGTCTGCTTAGAAGGAAGAAGAAGAGTTTACAGGGGGGGGGGGGGGGCTATAAATACATGCTTTTGTGGCAGGATATGTTGTAGGATGAAAGTTGCGGCCGTGAAGCGTTTTGGTCCACAATTGGCAAACTTATAGTACGGGCCAGGCCACAAGACAGTGGCCGTGATGTATTTTTCCTGTGAGTAGTGGTCATTAATTAAAATTATAAATATATAATTTAAACTTTGATGCTTCCGTACATACGTATATGCAGACGTTTATTTGACTTTATATATTAATTGCCCTAGTTTCCATGTTTATCCTTTCTTTTCCTGTTTTTTAGGATGTGCTGCTTGGTACCCTGGAAGGTCTGGTATCCGAGGGTCGCCTACAGCGAACCATAGACGGTTATTTCCTGCCTTCCCCAACTGCCCTAACCAGCCTTTCGGACTACAATCTGGCGGGCAGCTGCTATGCCCCCTCCATGCCCTCACTATACGCCCCTAGCTTAGCTAGCGGAGCCTACGGGGGCCATATCATAGATTCGCTTTCCGGCGGGGATGGTATGAGTCCGCCCCCGGGTGCCAACTATGCCAACGGTATTCTGTACATACCCAATGGCATTGTCCCTGTGAAACAGCCTGCCGCTCAGCGGTACGTTAGATATCTCTTCTTCTGGCAGGGAGGGGGACATACACGAGCTTCTCCTGCAAAATTTACCTCCCCCTTTCTCAAAATCTCCATTTTTGGCAAAAAACTGGAAAAATTCGGTTTTTTATGCGGCCTCCGGTTCA
>JASAND010024229.1:0-37035 GCA_030248195.1 Trissonchulus latispiculum
TAATCGTTGCAAACAGCAACCAGCTAGCGACAACATGTAGCTTATATGCATATCTAATCAGTATTGTTGTGATTTCGATAGTGAACAGTCGGGCCGATTGGCCATCCATTGTATTGATCTGCCTTACGCCATTATTTGCCTTTATTAAAATCCATGTAAGTTCTTTAGTAAATCATGTCTCCATTTATTGCTATTTAGGGCATCTTAGTTAGGGCCTTTTACGTTTCTTGCTTGGGTTGCACCCTAGGTAGGCCTAGCCAGAGAACCTGCATCATTTCGCCATTTAAGTACCGGTTTGGTACCGGACAGTAAACCGGTAGTTAACACCTTTACTAAGCAAACAACATTAATTAGCAATAATCAAGCTCAGGTTTAAAGCTCAACAATGACAACAACATTCCAAACTGAGATCATTGGCCTGTTACATACAAATTATTAGTTGATTAGTGTATCAGTTTCTGTTTCTTTCTGACAAAGGCTGAGTGCTTGTGCGCTAGTTCATTCATGCATTCAATCTGCAGCTTTTGGAATAATTTATTGTAACTCTGTCAAAGCAAAATACTGATCAGCTATCACTAATCAACTAATAAGTTACTGTAACAGGTCATGGGCAAATACAGATATAGTCCGTCAAGACTAAAATTGAATGAGATCAGGAACAGAGTCATCAACAGGCGGATCACCAGAATGAAAGCGGCGGCGAATGAAGGCTACCAGACGAGAGATGGCATCAGCCACAACATGGCGCATTCTAAGAATCGACTGGAATGGAGAAAGCCCCAAGAGCGTCCCGCAAACACCTGCCGCAGTGGCTAAGACACGACATAAAAATGAAGAGGCAGGGGTAGCATCAGCAGAAATCCTTGAAGCTGAGGCAATGACCGTCGTAGCAGTAGAGCAGCAGTGGTAGAGGTAGCAGAGGTAGAGGTAGAAGCAGCGGCAGTCGAAAAAGGAGTAGGAAGAGTAGGGAACTGAGGAATAGTCCAGGAAGGAGTTTCATTTGGAGGGACGTACACACAGTCCACCGAGGAACCACCTTCCAATCCAAACAGCACGGGCTTTTCACCTTTTCCATAGATGGAACAGCACGAATTACTTCTTCCACGAAGTCATCCGTAAAGCTGATTCCAATAAATTCGCCTTAAACAAAATGGCGAAAAATTTGCATTACTGCAGGCACACTACACACATAAAAAACGTACGCATATACAGTCCCGGCTGAAAGTAGCCGTCTTTTTTTGAAAAATTTGAAAATAGAAGTAGCCGACATAAAAAGCATAAACTTAGGTAGAAGTGGGCTACTTTCAGCCGGGACTGCACAAGAACTTGGGAGACAAAAAACAGAAAAATCAGTTACGGCATGCCCACGTCACATCTACATTGCATATGGCAAGCCTGACGATAGAAACCCTGGCTGTTCGTGATCCTTCTTGACAAATTGTGCACGACATTTTAAGAAATATGTTAAAGTTATCTGAAGTATCGCACTCACCATAGTCGTAGAAATCCGGCAGAGGATGTTGAGGAATAAAACTGCAAAGAATCACGGCCAAAGCAGGATAACATTAGGCAGAAAATAGGACAATCAGAAGATGTAGCGGCTGTGATAGGAGCAGTAGCCGCAATGCTTAAGGCTGCTGCCATAATGAAAACAAAATAGGACCACCGGATAAGCACATATATGACAAATCTAGAACAGATAAACAGACACGCAATGTACATAAAAACGTGTATATATAACCTATATTCTATTTTAGAATACTACTTCGTGGTTGGGAATGACGCTGTAGTCAAAACTGGAGGAGAACCGCCAAACCTCAAGTTCTAAAGCCCTAGACCAACCGTTATCTACGAGCCCCAGCAGAAGCGTCACGTACTCATATCCTGCACAAGTTTTTTTTCGGCCAACAAATATATACACTAAACCATATGCTGTAACGCTCTTATTCGGAGTTGGCACAACTGGCTACGACTCGCACCAAAAACTCCAAACTGCGAGTATTAAAAATCCAACGATTAAATTTGATACAGAGATACTAAACTTGCTAATGAAGAAAGGCGTGATCGCTGACATGCAAGTTTATGCCCGAAAGACGTCTATAACTAAATGTACCATATTCGAAGACTTAGTCCAAGACTTTCAACGGATTTCTGACTATATTCTACGAGACTGGGATACTGAAGGCCCTGACACAAGTATGAATTACTGTGGCGACGATGTTGTAGAACCTTTTAAGCCCTACTGGTTTCGGGTCGGCCAATCATCTCCTGGCGGCCCAAATGATTGCAGTGGCAACCGCATGCTCTACAGTGATATTCTTCCTGCAGCAGAACTGGCTGTTTGACAGAAGAAGCAAACGCCGACGTAATTGCGTTTGTCGATTTTCCAGCCGAACAGGCTCGCTGTGCTAGTTCGATGGATGCCAACATTTTAACAGCTGCAATAAATGAAGAGGAAATGGGGGCAACTTCCTGCGATTACGGTGCAGATTCATCCATTATTGGAGAGAAAGGCACGTGTTCTTCTCCAACTGTACTAGGTGCTATCCACACAATTAATATGGAAACAACGATAGCTACTGCTCGAGAAAATCCAACCAGATCTGAAAGAATGGATTTCAGTTCTACGGCCATCGAGGTGGCGGTGGACAGAAGGCGAAAAAACGCAGACACTATATCACTGGAAAATGAAAATGAAAAAGTGAGAGAAAAAGTAGCAAAGTACAGTGAGCCTTACTGGTGGGAGAGTAACTCCTACTTGAAAACTGAGTGGCTTGACAAGATAGCAGAATCACCAGTATTATCAAAGTTCATAAGTGTAGACTGGTTCATTGATCAGTTTGTGGCTCACAACGATTATGACTTACGCCTATGGTTGGAATTCGATTTGTCTGAAGAAGGGATGGAGGGAAATATCGATGCCGTGTATGCCATGAAATAAAAGTTGAGCAATCTTACTTTGTACCCAATCACGAAAAAGCAGGTGTTGCAAACTTTGTGGCTTTCAAAAACGTAGCTCCAAGCAACATAAAAATAGAGAAGAATTTCTGAGGCACCTAAAGGAGCCTGCATACAGAAGGCACAGCAAAGGGAAAACCCATTCAAAACGGATAAAAACCACTCATCAAAAAATCTGGAATTCCTTCAAAAAAGAAGAGAAGCTAAAGTGCCTGATTTACTGCTACAATCTCAAGTTACTACTTCGGTTGACAACGGAAAATATGCAGCTACCTGTAGAATGTTTTCATTGGTGTACATGGAAATCCACCAGAATATACCATTTTACAGCCAGGCAGATCTTACCACAGTCCTACAACAATCGGTCGGTGGAAAATTGGTACATCTCACAGATCAAGAGAATCTTCCTCAGCTATTACTGATCATATCAGTAACCAGATGTACACCGCATTAGTGCAGCACCTGTGCAGGGCGCCCGAACGTGGACCGTTCTCCCTGATAATAGACGGGACAACGGACAAAAAGTCATCACCGTATTTTATAACTTACACTAGAGCTATGGAAAAACCCTCCCTACTGAGACGTCACCTGGTATCCATCGACCAGTCGTTTATTTCTATAAGCTAATAAAGCTTACAGGAGAAACTGCAAAAGAGGAAATGGGTGCAATATGGACAGCCATTGAAGATAACGCACACATTTGCTGTCAGTTCTCGCACATCTTCAAACAAAACTTAATCGGTTTTGGAAGTGACGGTGCAAGTGTTAATTTGGGAGTACGACAAGGAATATTGGCTAGACTGAAATAGTGGCAGGAAATAAAAATATTATGGGTATTCATTGCATGGCAAATCGACTTCAATTTGCTATATCTTACGCATTCTTTGATAGCGAAGAATTTCAAATCTTGGAAAATCAGTGGACAAAAAAGAAAAGGGATGCTTAACATAGTGACTAATCAAATGGATGAAAAATTTTACGAATTATCGTATATATATATATATATATAGATATATATCACAATGTATCACAATATTGTCGAAAGCTTGGCATCTATTGAAGAAGAAGGAGACCTTGACAGGAACTCAAAACAAAAGGCCAAAAAATTGCGAAACAAATAACGGATCGCAATTTTAATGCTATATTTTTTACAAATTTTGGACACTCTAGAAGTTTTGATATTTTTCTCAAAGCAGATGCAACTGCAAGAATCTACAATTATCAGTCATAACAACATGTTCATGAAGCTGAAGCAAAAAATAGGAGACCTGTTCAGACCAGAAGTCAGTGGAGGAGGATTGCAGACGTATGTTGATAATGCCAGATGCTACGACACTACTGCAGAAAATATTAAAAAAAACCGAAACCCAAGGTGCTAAATGCGAAAATTTAACGAAGGAAGTACAACGGTAATCTACAAAGATTTTTATATGCAACCCCGCAGTCATCAAGAGAAACGATTATACCATTATCTTCTTTGAAATTAGGCATGCTGGATCTTATTATATCAGCACTGAATCGATATTATCCTCAAGAATCAGTGTTTAACTTTGATATTTTGGATCCTCAAACTATTCCGACAGATACTATAGATCAGCTGGGATATGGCAATCAGAAAATACTATCTATATCCAATTTATTTGGAGTTGACTCATTCAAAACATTATCTCAGTGCAGAAATCTGTTGCCTTCCCTAACCTCACACCTTTGAAAAATGGAGAAATTGTTGCATTTTGGGCAAAAATATTCCAGCAAATGGTGTTAATTGGGAAGGAAAAAAAGAGTTAATGAAACTAATCAAAACATCACTGGTCCTGCCAGTTGGTTCTGCGGATTCAGAACGGGGCTTTTCTATAATGAAGCATGCTAGATATGACAGAAGATCCCGCCTGGGTTCCGGACCTCTGGATGCCATACTAAGATTGCGAGTTAACGGTCCGCTACCTACACAATTTTTTCCGTTGAAATATGTGAAAAGCTGGACTCAACAAGGGCATTTTTGTCAGATTCGCGGAGTCGAAAACCTATCAAGTACACAGAAAGAGAAAAGAAATTTATCAGAAAGGTTAAAGAAATATCAGAAGAAGGAACCGATATTGAAGAGAAAATTATCCTACAAAAAAGCAATTTGTTTTGATTTTTGAATTTATGTGAAAATGTACGTATACGCATATATGCATGTTTGGGCTTTAGATAGAAATGAAGACATACAAGAAGTATACTAGCATAGCAGGAAGAAAATAGGAAATCGGAGTCCTAAATTTGGGAATATAAAAATTGGGCAGCATGCATAGTAAGAAGAAAAATGGAAATCGGAGTCCTAAATTTGGGAAAATAAAAAATTGGGCAGCTTGGAGGCATAGAAAATGGAAGTCGGAGTCCTAAATTTTGGAAAATAAAAAATTAGGCAGCATGGAGGCATACAAAATGGAAATCGGAGTCCTAAATTTAGGAAAATAAAAAATTGGGCAGCATGGAGGCATAGAAAATGGAAATCGGAGACCTAAATTTAGGAAAATAAAAAAACTGGGCAGCATGGAGGCATACAAAATGGAAATCGGAGTCCTAAAATTTGGGAAAATAAAAAAATTGGGCAGCATGGAGGCATAGAAAATGGAAATCGGAGTCCGAAATTTGGGGAAATAAAAACATTGGGCAGAATGGAGGCATAGAAAATGGAAATCGGAGACCTAAATTTAGGAAAATAAAAAAACTGGGCAGCATGGAGGCATACAAAATGGAAATCGGAGTCCTAAAATTTGGGAAAATAAAAAAATTGGGCAGCATGGAGGCATAGAAAATGGAAATCGGAGTTCTAAATTTGGGAAAATAAAAAAATTGGGCAGCATGGAGCAGGGGCGTAGGCAGGGGAGGGCCAGAGGGAATTCCCCCTCCACGAAACCAATTTGCCCCCCGAAAAATTTGCCTTGTCGGGGGAAATTTTATTAATTAACCCAGGAAAACTAATATTTGCACATCAATATACGCTGCAAAATTTTCTAAAATTTTTTACACAATTTGCTCTGGAAAAGTAGGGGTACCCCTGTCATATTCTAAAATCGTTTAGCTTTTAGCGGAGGGCTGCCGCCCCCAGACCCCAGCCTATTTTAGTTAAAGATTGAACATTTTGCACTTATGATCTAACAAGTTTGTGGAAATTGTTGTCCAAAAATCGTTTCAGTAAGCGAATTTATACAGAAATTTAAAATAGCACAATCATTATTTATGCGATTTGGTAATTGATCTTTTTAAACGTTTTCATTATGACTTTTGTTGGAATTTACAAAACTTTTCCAGCTGCTGGGCAGCTCTGCTCTGCAGACCCCCACGTACCTTTGAGAATTTCAGCATGCTCTGTTGACACGTATATACATAATAAACGCGAAAAAAGCCTGGAAAAAGCGAATACCGATTAATTTGAAGCAACCCTATTTTAAAGCTTTTGCCAATCATGCAAAAGCGGTAATAATCAATATAATACCACCTTTTGATGCATATATACCACCTTTCATGCATATTTTTACACTATGCAGGTAATGATCTAGGATTAGGCCAAAATGCTAACGGTTCACCTCCGGTGATGAAAAGTTGTAAATATAAATTCCAATTTTTCGCTAATTGTTCAGCCATACAGCTGGAAAAAGCTCGCCAGTTTTTTTTCCGAAGTGGAGGCAGAGAAATCGGCAAAATTGCGAACCGTTTTTCAGAAGCACTGTTTATTTGCTTAGAGTTTTGTGTCTTTACCGCACTCATGAAACCTTCCTGTTTGATGCTGCAGTTTTACAATAAGTCAAATCTACACCCAAAGACAGCATGATTGTATTGCATGCGTGATTTAATTATATGCTTAATGAATTTGTAAGTATATATGTAACTACGGAATGCAGAGGAGAAGCCACACCGAGCAACACCAATATTTTGGAGCTTTTGCCAATCACGCAAAAGAGATAATAATCAATGTATACCACCTTTAAATGCCTATTTTTTACACTATGCAGGTAATGGTCTAGGATCAGGGGCGTAGGCAGGGGAGGGCTAGAGGGGGGATTCCCCTCCCCGAAACCAATTTGCCCCCCAAAAAATTTGCCTTGTCGGGGGAAATTTTATTCGTTAACTCAGGAAAACTTATTTGCACATCAATATACGCTGCAAAATTTTCTAAACTTTTTACACAATTTGCTCTGAAAAAATAGGGGTACCCCTGTCATATTCTAAAATGGTATAGCTTTTAGCGGAGGGCTGCCGCCCCCAGACCCCAGCCTATTTTAGTTAAAGATTGAACATTTTGCACTTATGATCTAACAAGTTTGTGGAAATTGGAATTTACAAAAATTTCCCAGCTTCTGGGCAGCTCTGCCCTGCAGAACCCCCACGTACCTCTGAGAATTTCAGCATGCTCTGTTGGCACGTAGTAACGCGAAAAAAGCCTGGAAAAATCGAATACCGATTTTGAAAAATCAGGGTAGATGTTAAACTTTTTTGAATGTGCCCCCCCCCCGAAATTGTTTTCTGGCTACGCCACTGGCATGGAGGCATAGAGAATGGAAATCGGATTCCTAAATTTGGGAAAATAAAAAAATTGGGCAGCATGGAGGCATAGAAAATGGAAATCGGAGTCCGAAATTTGGGAAAATAAAAAAATTGGGCAGCATGGAGCAGGGGCGTAGGCAGGGGAGGGCCAGAGGGAATTCCCCCTCCACGAAACCAATTTGCCCCCCGAAAAATTTGCCTTGTCGGGGGAAATTTTATTAATTAACCCAGGAAAACTAATATTTGCACATCAATATACGCTGCAAAATTTTCTAAAATTTTTTACACAATTTGCTCTGGAAAAGTAGGGGTACCCCTGTCATATTCTAAAATCGTTTAGCTTTTAGCGGAGGGCTGCCGCCCCCAGACCCCAGCCTATTTTAGTTAAAGATTGAACATTTTGCACTTATGATCTAACAAGTTTGTGGAAATTGTTGTCCAAAAATCGTTTCAGTAAGCGAATTTATACAGAAATTTAAAATAGCACAATCATTATTTATGCGATTTGGTAATTGATCTTTTTAAACGTTTTCATTATGACTTTTGTTGGAATTTACAAAACTTTTCCAGCTGCTGGGCAGCTCTGCTCTGCAGACCCCCACGTACCTTTGAGAATTTCAGCATGCTCTGTTGACACGTATATACATAATAAACGCGAAAAAAGCCTGGAAAAAGCGAATACCGATTAATTTGAAGCAACCCTATTTTAAAGCTTTTGCCAATCATGCAAAAGCGGTAATAATCAATATAATACCACCTTTTGATGCATATATACCACCTTTCATGCATATTTTTACACTATGCAGGTAATGATCTAGGATTAGGCCAAAATGCTAACGGTTCACCTCCGGTGATGAAAAGTTGTAAATATAAATTCCAATTTTTCGCTAATTGTTCAGTCATACAGCTGGAAAAAGCTCGCCAGTTTTTTTTCCGAAGTGGAGGCAGAGAAATCGGCAAAATTGCGAACCGTTTTTCAGAAGCACTGTTTATTTGCTTAGAGTTTTGTGTCTTTACCGCACTCATGAAACCTTCCTGTTTAATGCTGCAGTTTTACAATAAGTCAAATCTACACCCAAAGACAGCATGATTGTATTGCATGCGTGATTTAATTATATGCTTAATGAATTTGTAAGTATATATGTAACTACGGAATGCAGAGGAGAAGCCACACCGAGCAACACCAATATTTTGGAGCTTTTGCCAATCACGCAAAAGAGATAATAATCAATGTATACCACCTTTAAATGCCTATTTTTTACACTATGCAGGTAATGGTCTAGGATCAGGGGCGTAGGCAGGGGAGGGCTAGAGGGGGGATTCCCCTCCCCGAAACCAATTTGCCCCCCAAAAAATTTGCCTTGTCGGGGGAAATTTTATTCGTTAACTCAGGAAAACTTATTTGCACATCAATATACGCTGCAAAATTTTCTAAACTTTTTACACAATTTGCTCTGAAAAAATAGGGGTACCCCTGTCATATTCTAAAATGGTATAGCTTTTAGCGGAGGGCTGCCGCCCCCAGACCCCAGCCTATTTTAGTTAAAGATTGAACATTTTGCACTTATGATCTAACAAGTTTGTGGAAATTGGAATTTACAAAAATTTCCCAGCTTCTGGGCAGCTCTGCCCTGCAGAACCCCCACGTACCTCTGAGAATTTCAGCATGCTCTGTTGGCACGTAGTAACGCGAAAAAAGCCTGGAAAAATCGAATACCGATTTTGAAAAATCAGGGTAGATGTTAAACTTTTTTGAATGTGCCCCCCCCGAAATTGTTTTCTGGCTACGCCACTGGCATGGAGGCATAGAGAATGGAAATCGGATTCCTAAATTTGGGAAAATAAAAAAATTGGGCAGCATGGAGGCATAGAAAATGGAAATCGGAGTCCGAAATTTGGGGAAATAAAAACATTGGGCTGCATGGAGGCATAGAAAATGGAAATCGGAGTCCTAAATTTGGGGAAATAAAACACTTGGGCAGCATGGAGGCATAGAAAATGGAAATCGGGTCCTAAATTTGTGAGAATGACAAAATTGGGCAGAATGGAGGCATAAAAAGTGGAAATAGGGATCCTAAATTTGGGAAAATAAGAAATTGGGCAGCACGATGGAGGCATAAAAAATGGAATCCTAATTTGCGAAAATATAAAATTGGGCAGTGTGGAAGCATAGAAAATGGTAATCCGTATCCGAGTCCTAAATTTGTGAAAAAATTTGGACAGCATCAAAAATGGAAATCCGAATCCTAAATTTTTGAAAATAAAAACTTTTGACAGCATATGGATGGATGCATAGAAATCACACTAATTTTGCTACTAGGTACAGAAAATGGATATCGGCCTCCCCCCTCGCCTCCGCAGTCCAGCCCGCCCCCGTAAAATATTAGCTAGAGTTCACATAGCAACCAACCCCTCACCCCAATCCAGGTCAACCCAGCAAAGTCTTATATGCGAATACGATATCGGCTGCCTGGCATATACAAAGCCAACATGGGAGCTCCAAAGTCAGACTTCCAGTCACGTGTTATGTCAGTTGGGGATGCGCGTGCGCAGTCTGAACACGTGACTAGAAGCGATGTCAAAGCAAAGAAGAAAAGCAAATGTTATAAGCCTTGACTTGACTAGCTAGGTCGGGGAAAAGGCGGCGAGCTTTAGGTACTAAAATTAAAATTGGGGAGGTCGACAAAGAGCGATTTCGGGGGCGGGGTAGCTAAAACTTTTTATTGGGGGGTCGCCACCCACAATTGTGGTGGGTGCCCCCATCCCCCCTAACACACCTACGGGCCCGGGGCCTCCGGGCCCCCCTTGGCGCCGCCACTGATGGGGAATACCCCGCGACCCCTCCCAAAATTCGGCCCTCTGGAAATTTAAAAAAGCCTAAAAACGCAAAATTTTCTGTATTTTAACGCCTGTTTCATCAAAGCAAGACTTGTTTTTATCGTTTTAGGCGTCTTTGCACGATTTTAAAGCGATTCTATGCCAAAATTTGAGGAAAAGTTTTCAAAAAATGACCATTTTTGGCAAAATTTAACGAACTTTTTGGCCCCAAAAGGGTGTAGGTCCCATCACATTTCGATGGCCGACCACCAAATTTCAAAGGTTGCCCTCCCCCAACCAAAATTTCCAGTGAAACTACTGTATGGGTAAAGGTAGGTTTAGAGAGTCCAAAACGACAATTATTGCCTATGGGTAACCCCCAGATTCTTCCAAACCACCCCCAAAAATTTTTGGGAGCCCCCGCCTCTCCCCCACCCAGGGGGAAATGGCCAAGAATTGTGTGTTATTAGGGTAAATCTTGCAAAATTTTCCCAAATTTTTGGCCTCAAGTGTATTGCGAGAAATATACATTTTAACAGTTTTATAGACTTTCTGACTCAATATTTATATACCTCCTTTTGGAGTTGTTGTCGGCATGTCAAGGCAAAATCAAGTTTTCGATTTTAAAACCCCTGTCTAATGCTGAAATTACATTAGCAATGGCTGAAGATGCTATTTTTGGCATAAAAATAGAAACACTTTTGGGGGGAGGTTTGGGTGGGGTTGTGGGCAGGTTTTAAAAAGAGGACCTGTCCCCAAAATTTGGGGGGGTCCCCCCAGCCCGTGTCATCACAGGAAAACTTTTTCCAGAAAATATAACTGTTGTCTCTGAAAAACGGTTTTCCAGGAGGGTCTTTCCAGAGATTTTTCAGGGATGTTTGAGCCATTTTCAGACGTTTTCTAGATTTTTTCCAGACTTATTGTCTAAATTTGGAAATTTTACAGTCTTTTTCCAGGTGTTTTCAGAATCAATCTGGCTTACTTTCCGCATATTCCAAACGTTTGCAGGACATTTTCCCAACTTTCTGGACTTTTTCCAGGTTTTTTCTGAATTAATCTGGTTTATTTTCCAGACATTCCAGACTTTTCCTGGCAATTTTCCAATTTGTTTTTCGTGTTTCAGGTTTATTGTACGCATTTACATACGGAACCAGAATAGTTTCAATATAAGTTGGGCTGGTTTACCATTGTTGTTGGTCCCATTTGATTTCCTATCCTGCAGCGTTATTTTCTGCAACTGCAACGGTACACTTGTGCTGGTTTTCTAAATATTGCAGTTTTAGAAAGTTGCTTTGCACGAGTTAAATCCGCTGTAAATCTGATATATTGGACTAGGCTTATCCTGAGTAATTCCAATGATCATCGTCAGGGTATGCATGGCAGTGTTACTAGATGTTTGTAATTGTATATGCGTACGTACATATGATCAATGCCCCGACAATCGCCATGTTAGGTTGTAGTGAGCGATACCGTACTATAGTCAAGCGGGGGAAACCCACTTTTTTCTTGGACCAGAACTTTCGACTGGTTTGGGCAATCACAACTTTGATACTATATTTAATTAGGGTTTAGGTTTAAGGATACTATATTTAATTAGGAAAAGAGTGTATCATCAGTATGACTAAGCGTCCCTTCTCCCAGGAACTGAAAACAGATGCTGGTGCATGAAACAGAAAGAAGGAGTATACGTATATATATATATATCTATTCTCCTATTTTCTCCTTTATTCTTTCTGTCGCCGAGTAGATTCCCTGTTCCCTTCCCAAAACTCCACAATTTCTACTATATATTACAACTCCCAACTGTTTCTCGAGCTACAGCTACATATGCTTAGGCATAAATAATTTTAGCGTTTCTGCAACTTGCGGCTTTTGCAAATTTAGAACACTATATAATAAAAAGTTACATTACGTACCCATTCAATCGAGATTCCAGGATCCATCCATTATGTATTTCCATTAATACTGTATTCACAACAACCTCAATTACGTATATTTGCGAATTGTATATATGTGCGTAGCCCATGCAAATGGAATTTTCTAAGACTGCATTTTTGAAAACAAAGTACGACTTGTACTTTTGCAGTTTTAGAAAACAACCGTGCATGCTACGTGATATAGTTGATGAATTCCACTAAATACTAACGAACTCCGATGGTGCAACCTGAAACACAAAAAATTGAAGGTAAACACAAAAAAGGACTTAGAAACATGTTGGCAATCTAATTTTCGAGTTTAAATCCACTGTCTATGTTAAAATAACTTCATGGTTGGATGTTTTATGGCATTAGCATTACCACTAATGGCTGAAAATAGAAAAAATTTTACAACGAGATAGGGGAGGGTGGCGAAATTTGAAAATCTGGGGGCAAAAATTGTCGTATTGGACTCCCCAAACCTACCTTTACCCAAACAGTAGTTTCACCGGAAATTTTGGTTGGGGGAGGGCAACCTTTGGAAATTTGGTGGTCGGCCATCGAAATGTGATGGGACCTACCCCTTTTTGGGGCCAAAAAGTTCGCTAAATTTTGCCAAAAATGGTCATTTTTTGAAAACTATTCCTCAAATTTTGGCGTAGAATCGCTTTCAAACTGTGTAAAAACGCCTAGAACGATAAAAATAAGTCTTGCTTTGATGAAACAGGCGTTAAAATACAGATAATTCTGCGTTTTTAGGTCTTTTTTAATTTCCTGAGGGGCGAATTTTGGGAGGGGTCGGGGGGGGGGGGGTATTCCCTATCAGTGGCGACGCCGGAGGCGCTTTGGGAGGGGGAGGGTTTTTCAAATTTTCAGCTGTTTATATGCGTAGTTTGAGTGTTCTAAGAAATTTTTTAAAAAAATCGGCCAATTTTTGCTAGGAATCGTAAAATGTTTGCTAAAATTTGAGAAACTTTTTGGAAAATGAAGGTAAAAATTTGCTAAAATTTGGCAAAAATTTTGGATTCTCCAAATAAAGGTCGCCGGACGTTTGAGTCGCGCCCCCCCTTCAAAAAATCCTGGCGCCGCTACTGTTGTTCCCCATCACATTTCGGGAATCGGCCGCCAAATTTTCAAGGTTTATATACCCTCCCCAACCAAAATTTCCGGTGAAACTATGCTTTTGGGGGGCGTCGGCCGATTTGGGGGGAGGGGTTGGACAAATTTAGGAGGCGGGTCGGCTACCCCTCCAATGCACATGCATGTACCCCGAGCCCACCCCAGTCCATTCGTATCTGCAAAGCCATTTTCCTGTGAGAAAATACTGAAATTCAAAAATTAATTTCTCACGTTTCCTTCTGAAATTCTTGTGACCAAACGAAATCTATATGTGATCAAACGTCAGCTTTATAATGACGTAAACGAATTTAGACGTAAGTAATGATTTTCAAAACATAAACTTGGGGGGGGGCTGGCATGAAGTTAGCTCATAGGTGCAGTTCTTTGAAAATTTCTTTTTACTCAACCCGGAACAAACGACACTTTATCGTGGAACAAACGTGATCAAACGTGACCAAACGATAGGTGCTATTCAATCGTTTGGTCACACATTTGGGGTTTTATGAAATGCCTTTTGCTCAAGGTGGTGATTCCTTTTGGAGCCATCAACTTTGACCAACATTATTTATTACTTGAAGCCATCTTTATATCAAAATGGAGCTTAGCATTTTCTCTTTCTAATGAATACAGTGAAACTAATTTTTGATTTGGAAAATATTTTTAACGGATTTTTGAAGAAGTACAATTCTTCAGATTTATTATAGACTGAAGTAATTTTTTCCAGAGACGTTGGCTATATTATTCGATACCTCTATTAAATACCTGGGGACCCTTTTCTTAGGTGGTATGAAACCGCTCTTCGTATTGGAGAAATTACCCAAAATGTATGCGCAAACTGGTTTTGCCTACTTTTCCCAACTTTGGCAAGCTACCACATTAGCTAAAAAACAGCAATGGGGGCAACTAGAAAGTCTCGGCCCGAGGTATTTTTGAGTAAAACATATCTGCTAAGTGGCAACCCTCTAGCATGCATACTAGATGCTCCATAATCGCTGGAAAAATCCGGTCGTGTTTATGCAAAAACTACATTTTTAATTATAACAGCGTATGGTGATAGCAGTTGGAAGATAATCATGCCTCGGATAATAGGCATTTGTGGGACTTTCGAATTGATGCCCTTAGTTTAATGATACCGTTTGCGTAGCTCAAGAAACAACTGATTATTTGATTTCTGCAAAAATGACAAGTTTTGGACGCAAATATTAAAAAATTGGTAATATCCCACAACAGAGAAAAGCTAGAAAATTACTTCTCTACTCAAACATAAAAAGCTCATCGAGATCTTTCGATTGAGTATAATCATAGCTATGCAGCTACTGTCTATGTATCTGTTAGAAATCGACAATATCTGCCCTGAACGGAGACGTCGAAGTTTTGAAACGGGATTGCGCGGAGGGTGTTAGAATGCTAAAACAACTTATTTTGGAAAGTTTCATCAAATATCGTCTTGGCTTGTGCCGTCAATCAACAATACCTGCCCAATAGGAATCACCGCCTTAAGTCACCATTAAGAATCAGAGCTTGGAGAAACAAACACTAAACACACCGAAATTCTAAAGCCAATTTATTACACCTTCGAATTGTACCTTCAAAATCTAGATTATTCTTGCTTTAACCTTTGATGACTACTGACCTAAAATGTCCGTTTGCTTACATCTCTGAAAAAGTTTCATCACTGACAGCCAAAATTTTTTAAATACATTTGTAAGTGTAGCTCCGTCATTTTTTTGGTAGACTTGGACATATATGCTTCTTCCGGGTTGTTTAATCTGAGGTCTACCTTTTCGACTTTTCGACGCTTTTTCTCATGTCTGCAAAAAGAAGCAAGTACAAAAGTCGTCGCTGGGCGAGGGAAAACAAACTTTGCTTAAGTGAAGAGTAAATATGCTCGCCATTTAGAAGTGTTTGTTAATACTAAGCATTAGACATAAAAGCAAAAGTCTGGGCGTAAGTGTAAAGCTACACTAGAGTCTATTTTTGACTCAACCAGTTGGAAAGGTCAGACAACTAAGCCATTGTGGTTAGGTATGTGAGATACCTAACCTAATAAAGCAAAGCCAGAAGTATTCAAAGCACAGCCATGTCGCAGTTTCAGCTGCAGGTCAAAGACCAACACCACGACCAAGAACAAAGATAAAAGGAACAGTCGCTAAAGATTAGACTACACAATTTTTTAAAAAAATGTACACAGCCGTCAATACTGCCGTATTGACAAAAGCTTAGAGAAATATCTCATCAATCCTAAGATGTGGAATACATTTTCTACTGCATTTGCTGCTTATTAACACATTTTAATAAATAAAGGCACAGCTTCTCTACTTTGATTGAGGGGACACGTTATTGTCCTTTCTAATTCATTTCCATTTTAAATTTCAATCTTTGTTTTTCTTTTTCAGTTTTTATTTTCATTTTAAACTTTTCCTTGCAATCTTAACATTTTCGGGGTAGCATTGCAACTTGGTTGGACTAAAATTTTATTGGCTTTTCGACCCCTCCGTCCATTTTGTGAACTTGAAGTAAGAATCAGGAAAACTTTATTCGTCTCAACCCTCAACCACTAATGTCTTGTAAATCGAAATATCTCCTATTTCCTTCGTTTTTTTAATTACATATATGTAGTTTCCAGAAAACTGTTTTAGTTTCATTGCTCGAAATTTAGTTTTCTTCTGATCAAGCGTTTTTTGCTAGCGACGGTTTGTCACCGCCAGTGTTTTTTCAAGTAGGTGTCTAATGAATGGTTCAGACAAGTTTCAAAGAATAAAACAAGAACGAGTAAGATCTGTGTTCACTGTGGTTAGGTTTCTATTGTTTTATCTCAAGCACGTCAGACTCAGGCAATGGATAAAGACAAGAATAAGTTAATTTCGGAAAGCGACAAAATTCAAATATTTTACATGCAACCAAAACCAAAACTGTATACTTCTGATACCAAACTATATATATTATACTCGGATCTTTTCCACAATCCCCCCCTCAATACGAACTGGTTGGATTGGGGGTTATTCGGTTATCCGAATGCGTTCATATTTTGGGAAGGTGTAACCCGAGGCTCAGTAATTTCAAAAAATTAAAAAATTTTAAATTTTTTAAAATTTTTAAAATTTCAAAATTTTTGAATTTTTTCAAAATTGTCCGATAGATTCGATGATGCTGAGCATTTTTCCTTCTTGCAGCAACATCTGAAAATGTTTCCTGCGGTCTCTACAGGGACTTTAACTATAAAGATCAAAGGAAATTACCGCCAACAATAGGTACACAATTACGGCTGTGTACAGGGCGGCGTTTTCCTTTGATCTTTACAGTTAGAGTCGCTGTAGAGATCGCAGGCAGCATTTTCAGATGTTGCTGCAAGAAGGAAAAATGTTCAGCATCATCGAATCTATCGGAAAATGTTGAAAAAATTCAAAAATTTTGAAATTTAAAAAATTTTAAAATTTTAAAAAATTTAAAATTTTTTAATTTTTTGAAATTACTGCGCCTCGGGTTACAACTTCCCAAAATATTAACGCATTCGGATCACCCAATAACCCCCAATCCAAACAGTTCGTACTGAGGGGGGGATTGTGGAAAAGATCCTTATACTCTTGGATCAATAATTAACATAGGTACGCTTTCCTGCATTCGTTTTTGGGTCCGATTCATATTTCTGCAGGTCAGCAAGGCATTAGCTCTGAACTGAAAACAACGTGCTATGATTTTATTTTAAACTTTGACCGTGCAATTCGGGAATACAGTAGTGCAAATATTTCACAAAATTCGCTTCCAAAGTGAGTTTCTAGAGTGCCTTAGTCCAAGCTGATAATAACACCATCTTCAGTCTTAGCTAAAAATTTCATTGCTTAGCTCTATTGCAAGGAAGGAACATCTTCTAATCAAGCAAATCGTCTTCAATTTTACAAAAGTACAAAACCCACTTTAAAGTAGTTCCTACTGTTGCCAGCTACAAGTACTGTTCCCCTTTTCTTTTTGCATTTCAGACAGCTAAAATAATTTTATTTCCGACACCTCCCCTCATTTCCGAAGCTTTGTCTGAGAGATGCCACACACAGAGGCGAGTTGAGCTCCTCTTTCTCTCTGTCCCCCAATACAAACCAGTTTCACAACAAGAGCGAATTGACTGGATCCGCCCCTCTTTTCAGTTCAATCCTAGCACAGTGACACACATTTCTGACGTCTTAGTGCTTACCGCTGATTGGCCGGCCGTCTCAGCCAATCAGCGTTCAGCTCTGAGCTAGCTCTCTTTACCGTAACTGGGCTTGGGTGTAAAATTTGTTTGGTCAGGCAGTTGTCAGTGTTTGGTGTGTCAACTTAGTTTGTGGCTTGAGGCAACAAATTTTGCTCTTGTGCTAATAGACACAAGGTAAGATCTAAGTATATACTTTTAGATAATATTTATCTAATAGCTCATTCAAGCGTCCAAGGCAAATGTTAGCACTGGGCATTTTCTGCTTGGGTTCCGGTGCAGTTAACACAGCACAGAAGAGCTACCGTAGTCAATTTGTTAGTATTTTGATAGTTTAAACAAGTTATGATGACTGTCTTAAATTTGAGTAAGTTTAACAGATTACACCCTAATTTACATAATCACTGTTAGACTGTTTGCCGAAGCTGTTTCTAAAACCCTTAACTTACGAATTTACTCACTCTTTTACGTCTGCATTCCTAATTTAGATAATTTTATCTTAAACCTTTAATTAATCTACATGGTAAACACAAGATTTATCTGTCAAATATTTTATTTTTGTTAGGAGGAAATTCGAATATTCGTTTCGTCAATAGATTTCTTCCCTACATTAAATTTTTATTTATCTTTTAAATTTCAGTTTTTTACATTTATTTGTGTGTGTTACTCTAGTACTTTAATAATTTGCATTTCCAATTTTAGGTAGTAATCATGTTGGATTTTTCTGGTCCAGATACCAGTTCAGGTATGGCCATGAGTGGATATCCCGGGGCCAATTTCAACAATCCCGCAGTGTCTGGTTATTCTCCTCAGGGTTCCCATGCTTTAGGTAAGAAGGAGTTACGTTACTACATATTTTAAGCTGTGGGTAGTGTAGCTCTATATTTTGTCATTTTTCTTAATTTTTACAGATCTTGGGTGTGTAAAATTAAAGCCAGAAAAGACATGTTGAGAATATTTTTGCTATTGGTTATACCTCCAAACTCTAAACCTGCACTTTGAGTTATGAATTTGCTGTTTTACTGTTAAGTTATAAACTAAATTAAATTGGTTAAATTAACTGAAGTACGACTGTTCCACTCCAACAATAAATTATAGAATGAAATGATTGAAAGGCTGGTGAAACAGCCCCCATATATAGTTTTATTTTAATTTACTAAAATATTAATCAAATTCAAATTCATGTTTAATTCGAAATGATGATCTTCAAATTATGAAATGATCATCTCCTAATTTTAAAGCATTATACAACAACATGATTAAATTACTCCTTCCTACATTCCTATCTTAATGACAAACTTTATCTGTTTTAGGTTCTTATGGAACAGCATCCGGTCTGAACCACATGCCTGGTCTAAATTCCGGTCTCAACACCTATGGTTCCATGTCTGCCGCTGGCTACGGGGCTCTGGGCGGAGGAGGTTATGGGTCCATGGCCATGACAGCCTCTGGGATGGGATCTCTGCCCGGAGTTGGACCCATGGCCAGTCCCGGTGGACCCCTGTCACCCATCAGTCGGGGACAACTGCAGGGTCCGGGTAACATGTCTGCAGCTGCTGCCATGGCTCAGCGGAGGTACGAGTTAACCACTACCTACGAAAGTTAAACTTGTCTTAAGGTGCTGGTATCGCTTTGTGTAAATTCGAACCTACAAGCTTCAATTCTCCATGAAAGTGGATGAAACTTTCCAAATACATTATTTTCGTGCTCTTTAACATTCTGGGACCAGTCCCGGATTTTTAGGTGCAAAGATAAGAAAGTTTTGGTTTTCGCCCTTATTCTCTCAGTACATAGTCGCTACACCGGCTTGGTTGTTATGGCTGGAAAGAGGGCACCAAAATGAACATTTTTGCTTTTACAACTTTTGAGCTGCCTCTAGTGGTTAAGGCAGTACAAGCCAAAAACTACTTTTGGGGTCAAAAAATGGCCATTTTTGAAGAAATCGGTTTTTTCAAAATTACTGCCAAATCTTACAGACAATTTTGGCTGATTTATACTCAATCGATACACCGTCCAATTGCGCATTTTATCACTACCTATTCGCTGGAGTTCGTTGCTTTAAGCTGGAGAATTCGCCGAAAAACCATTTTGGCAAAATTGCGCTTATTTTGTTTTGAACATTGATTTCTCAAAAACTACCCAATGGATTCGTGTGATCTTTGGCTGAATGAGAATTCGCCCTATTGCGGAGGGACATTTTTGTTGGTTTGAGCTAAAACAACTCCAGCTGTGAGAAAACTGAATAGAAAGTTGCGAAATTTCGTGTCATCGCGCAATTGCCAGATTTTCTGGAGTATTGAGACTTGTTGAGCCAAATCCAAAAAATGTCCCTCGGCCCACATGTCCTTCATATCATGGCACAACAAGAAATTTTGGCCGATTCTACAGTTTTGAGAAATCGATGTTCGAAAATTTTTGTTCTATATTCAGTCTGTCAGATGTCAGCATGTCGGCAATTTTTTGCTATTTTTTGTCAATTTTGCTAGTTTCTTAAGCTCATATTAATGTACAGATTATAAGCTTTAAAACGATGTATAAAGCTGTTTCCAAATCCCAAAATTGCGAAAGTTATAGCGATTCGAAGAGTCACGACAAAAGTACTGCACAAAAGGATACCGATACCAGCACCTTAAACGATAAATGGGGGTTTTTTATTTGGCGGAAATCTGTGATCGTGAGATGATTATATTTTATTAAATTCAGACAGTCTCTTGATATGATAAAACCTAAATTCAAAGTAAAAAATAGCCGTTTGCTTCAAGAATTAGCAAGCGCGAGAACAACAAATAATACTTTACTGCATTTTGATATCTCGTCACTTGTTAAATTCCATCGTAGGTTTTCTATTTTTATATAACTGATTTTCATCAAAACGCTTGAATTTTAGCAAACTCTATATACAGCTATATAAATTAGTATCTATTATATAACATCTATATAATAACATCTAATTTTTACAAAAACTTATAAGGCTAGATTACTTAGCTAGCTATATATTTTAATTTGAATTACTCAGCATTTTGATTTGGTTATAACTTATCGCGAATCTTTTTTCAAATTTTCAAGAGATTCTTAAGCATTTTGTGAAAGATTCCAAATCCGGTTTGCTTACAGATGATTGATTATTAAACGGGATGTGCACATTTCGGGGAGTATTCTGCTGCTTCCACCTTTGTTTCATTTTCAAAAATTTCCAGTCTAGTTTTTCGGCCCTCACAAATTTTGCGAGGGATGCAGCTTTAGCAAGAGGAAAAATTTCTGGGCAGTTTTACTAGTTTTTGTCACGCCTCTATCCTAGTTTGGCTTTGCACGAACTTTGGGGTCGTGTGAAAAAGACAGTCGGTTCTAGAAATGACACGGACGGGGAGAAGTTGGCTTCAAAAATGCAGGCTTCTAATTTGGATAACAACTGCAGGCGCAGACTACCTTAAAAAGTGACTCAACCTAAAAATTAGCTGCAACAAGCATTTTAACAAAACGGAAAACAGACAGCTTTACCCGATTTTCATAATTATTGGAAAAGTTGTGATAACATAGTGATTGGCAATCATCGTATTTCGTTCTCTATCTCTAGTCGTTATGTTTCCACTTGCTGTGAGATTCCTATTTAATTAATTTCATTCTATTGATTTTTGTTAGTATACATACAAGCAGGGTACACAATTGTTGTGTCTTTTCTTGTTTCAGACCAGAAGCCAAGCCCTATCGCCGCAGCTATACCCATGCAAAGCCGCCGTACTCCTACATCTCTCTGATCACAATGGCCATTCAGCAGAGTCCCTCCAAGATGCTGACCCTATCAGAGATCTATCAATTTATTATGGATCTGTTCCCCTACTATCGCCAGAATCAGCAACGATGGCAAAATTCCATTCGACATTCCCTCTCCTTCAATGACTGCTTTGTGAAGGTCCCTCGCACTCCGGATAAGCCTGGCAAAGGCAGCTTCTGGACACTCCATCCAGGTATATTCGATGGTAAATTTGGTTCATTTGCATAAAAAATACTGTACTCAGCAAATCTGTTTCGGGTGGTTAGGCAACGTGGGTTATAATTTCTGAAAATACGTACATAAATTTACTCCTAGTAATTTCGAAAACAATATTTCTCACCGCGAGTTTGTCTCGATCTTGCAAATCGAGAAGCTGGTATTTCTTGGTTCTTGGTTGAAGTTTTACTATCCATGGCAAGTTCTCTGAAGTTAAGCTATTACTGTTACGACAAACAAATTGAATTAACTTGAGGGTGAATACTTTATCCCTCCCCCATTTAAAGATCGTCAACTTCAATGGCTTATTGCAAAAGATCAACCAAACCTTATACATCGCTGGAATGCTAGAGATGTGCTTTATTAATGCTTTATTTAAGGCAGTTTGCTGTTGCTTGCTGCTGTAAAAAGTTTAGCTTAAAAGAACCAAAGTACGTAACCATATTTTGCCATTTTTCCTCTAGCGACTAGCGAGTCATTTGCATTTCTTTGCAGCAGGCAAGTCAAGTACGTTGACCAACTTTTAGTGGGGGAGATAAAGTTCAATTGGCCCTGGGATCCGAATTTGATCTTGCTGTTTAGAGAGATAGAGATGATGATGTTAAGTCTACACATATTTTACTGATAATATTAAAACATCAATAGGTAAGCCACAAATCCTGAGTAATTTTGGTTTTAGTTATCCAGAGGGGCCCACTGTTTTCACATTGATTAATTCTTAATTTCTTATTTCAGACTGCGGCAACATGTTCGAAAACGGCTGTTTCCTTCGTCGTCAGAAGCGATTCAAGACAGAGGAGAAGCAGCGAGGAAAGAATCGCTCATCCAATTCCAGCGGCGGGGAGGACAGCGATCGCGAAGAGATGACGCCAAAGACTGAGCTGGGTCTGGGCGACGACCAGGGTCCCAGTCCAACCCCCGACCACCTGGGAGGACCAGGGGTGGACGGTCAGACAGTGATCATGTCCTCTGGGGTGGGCGTGCCGGACCCTGTCCACTCCCAGGGCAATCACTGCCTGGACGGCCAGCCCCGAGGCGGCGGTGAGAGTGAGCTACATTCCACCTCTGACTCTCCCTCAACCACCATTCATAATCACAGCTCCACCACCCCCGTCAGCGGCTCTGGAGTCGTTTCCGCCGTCAAAAGCGAACATCAGCAACAGCAGCAGCATCAGCCGCCGGATCTCAGTGGGGCTGGCGGACCGCCCGGCCTCTCACCGGTCCTAAATCAAGCCTCAGTGATCAGTGCGGTTGGAATGACCGGATCAACGGGGCCCTACGGGCCCATGTCCCAAGGAATGTACCCTCCCTTTTCCTCCGGCTTTCACCATCCCTATGGGCAGGATGCCTACGCTGCCTCCTTCACTCATCCCTTCTCCATTACCAGCCTCATTGATGCCAGTAAAGACTACGCCGGATCCTATCCAGGCACCTATGGCACCCTGAGTCCTCATATGGTCGCCTCCAACGGGGGGTCAAATGCGGGTCACAACGGGATGTTCGGTGCCCCTCAGATACCACCCATCTCAGATACCAGCTACTATACTACGCTTTATTCCAGCCAAAATCCGAACGCTGCGGCTAATCTATAGGACGATCGTGCAATTTTGTATTACTGACTTTGCATATTTTATCGGTTTCTTTATGCAGTTCAGTTTTGTACAGACATATGGGTTTTGATTTTTGTAATTGTTGGATGTTTCCTATTTTATTATTCTGTCTTATGGTCAATCACTTAGGTTTCCTTTAGCACTGTAATTGCACACGATACTGTATGTCTGGTTCTGCATGCTCTGGCAACTTGCGATTCAATACTGATGCTGGTGTGGTTCACTATTTTTAATTTTAAACTCTAAATGGTTTGCTATGAGGGCATCAATTTAGGATTCTTGGTTTTATCAAAGTATGCAGAAAGGTTCTATACTGTTTTCGAGTTGTACATATTAACCGTCTGTTCTATCATTATGCACAGTTTCATTGGTTTCTTATTCTACCGTGCCAAATCTTGTACAGATTCATTTTATCTTATCAAGGCTGATGTAACAGTGATGAATACAAGATTGTTGTAGTTATTTCATTGAAAATTAGTTTTATCAGGCAGAGAAACCGACTACCACCAAAATACCTAATTGTTTTAAAAAACTGAGATATGTATCTTCCAACTTTCTGTCCTTAAGATTTTCCGTTGCAGTAAAATTTTATCATTTTGGGTTTCAGTCTGTGTAAATTGTTTATTTTATCAGAATGCCTTCTGACTTGGAGAAA
The DNA here is from genome assembly GCA_030248195.1 of Trissonchulus latispiculum. Lineage (NCBI taxonomy): Eukaryota > Metazoa > Nematoda > Enoplea > Enoplida > Ironidae > Trissonchulus > Trissonchulus latispiculum. The sequence goes on from JASAND010024229.1 coordinate 23,777, forward strand.
AACTTGGGTTAGAGAAGTTGAAAACAATTGTTGTTTTAGGTAGGTAGTATATATTTGCACAGAGCTGTATTTTTCAGATTACTGGTTTAATCCGTTTTGTACAGTAATGATAGATGATTTAATCCATTCTTAGATTGTATTAATTTGGTTGTGCTCTGTTTCATTATAATTAACTAGCTATATTTTATTATCCTATTATGTTTTAAACTGTGTGCTCATTTGAAGCATTAAACAGAAATGCCTACAGCTGTCGTACGTGAGTTAGGTTAGAGTTAAGTTACTGAATTCTAAGATATGGAACACCTTTGGGATTTCCATCCTTTAGTGGAAGGAAACTGCGATTGTTGAAAAAACTGTTATTTACTTAACTAGACTAGCAACTAAGTGTCGTGTCCTGATTTTGAAACTTTGAATTTCCAGATCTTTTACTTGGAAAAAGTTGACTGAGCATAATAAATAAAAAGACCAGGCTCTTGCAATTACCCATGCCTGAAAATTTAAATAACCAAATAAAATTATGTTATTTGTGCTTTCAGTTAAAATTTGGTATTTGTGTTTTCAGATGCACTGAGTCCAAATACAACAAAATTTTTTGATTTTGCGAAATTTTCCTTTTTGGATTCGAGGTGCATTTGTACTAATTAACCTTTACAACAAGCCTTATCAAGAAACTATCTTCAGGTCAGTTTTTGCAACACAAAAACTAACTTCTCTGTACAAATTTCGGTTCCCCTTAGCCTATCTTACCCTGGTTAGTAGAAAAATTGTATTTTCGCAAAATAGACAAATTTTGCAACATTTAATGCCCACTTGGTAGACGAAATGCTCAGGCTAAACTTTCGCTAGATATACACGAGACAAGTATTATAATTTGAAGTGGTGAGGAAGGACGTTTGAGAAAAGTTCCAAAAAATGTGCTTTTGATTATTCATTAGTAGAGATTGTCTTCATTAACTGAAAATCGACCCATGGTTGTGCACCTCAGAGTTTGTTCTAAACGATTTTTGTTACTGAGTTTGACACATACCCCAAAGGTGAACATAGGTATTTTAGGTTGGAGCCTCAAAAACACAAAAGCTGAAATAATTGTGTATTGCGCTTGTTTGTCCTAACAAGTTCGAATCCCTTCACTAATAATGCTTTAGGTATTTAATTTTTCGCTTTCATCCTGTCGGAGTAGTCTGCCCGGAAAGTGTGCAGTCCTATTTTCCATTTTCTCTGAACTAGAAATCTCTACATTCCTCCACCTTAAAATTTCAAGTCAATCCGTCTAATTGTGCTTCTTTGGCACTTCTTCGTAGCTGGGGGGGATAATGGGAAAGACCCAAAATTTTAGTATTCCCTGTGCAGGAATTTTTCTAAATAACCTAAATGTGGTTCCTTGGGTCTTATCACGTAACACTGAGTGTGTTAAGAGAACACTATTAGGTTGACCCTTAAGGGCCAAGCTCCAGGTGTGCGCTAACCGCTCCTCCCTCTAGTTTGCACCTGAGATTACCAGATAATAGCCCTGAGGCTATTATTTCATTTAAACACAGTGAGGCTTCCACTACAAGAGACAACACAGATTACATTTACTATGATTAAGGGTGGAACGGTAATAAGAAAGTGAAGTAGGAAACAACAAATTTAAAATTACAAATTCCCAATTTAGCATTGAACTTTAGCAAAGTAATATCTAAACCAGCCGAATTTGTTGATTAATTTTAATTTAAAGTCCAGGGAATATTTATTTTAAATACTCAATTTTTCGCCCCCCCCCCTTCGGTCCATTTTTGTTCAAATCTGACAATCTAATTTTGACACTAATTGATATATTATGGATGTGACCAATTTATTAATTGCATCATCACTCATTACAATAGATGAATTTCAATACATGTCCGCGTAATCGTGTGAAAACACTTGAGTTCGCCAGCAAGTCTGCCCATGAAAAGGACCATTTTCGCTTGCATCACATAACCCATAAGTTAGAGACAAAGTACTGGAATTAGGGTCAAAGGTTAAGTAAGTCCTTTCAAAACAGCACTTCCAAAACAATCGTCACTTCTAATGTAATCCAGCGCTCGTAATGGAAATTGCAAGGCAAATCCTGTCCCCTTAATGATAACAATTTGAAATCTCCAAAATCTGATGTCAATCAACAACTTCACATCTTATATTCCTAAATTGAATCATTTGTACGAAATTTTCGTTTCTTCTTTTCGTTCAAAAAGTCTAATTTCGGCGATTTAACAACATCTCAGCTTGGCTCGAAAACACAAGTGTGACAAAAGTAAAGAGTCTTCATAGTATCTAAAACAAGATAAGATAACAACAAATCAGAATTCATATAGATAGAAGCAGCGTATACTGTATTTGATTTTTCGGAAATCCTGAAAGTTCCAAGTAATGAGGAAAGGTAAAAACCGGCCCATGTCAAGATAAAAGTTAGAACCCCCATCAGAAAAAAGGAGGTTCTGAATTTTTTCATGTGTTTGCTTCCAGGACATTGATTTATACGTGACTCCGTTGCGGATCCTTTCCTTCAGCAGGTATTCAGAAGGCATGATATGTTTATAATATCTATATATGTATCGCAGTCATCAAAGTTGTAACATACAACAGGGGTGTACTGGAGGGGGGGTCCTCCTAGCCTTTTTCATAAATTTGGACTGAAATTTGTGTGTATAAAACATCCCGGTCTCTTGCGCAATTCCCCCCCCCCCAGCCCTGACTTTTGATTTTTTGACCAATAACTTTGAAATTTTGTATGGGTGCATACTAGAGGCTGATGAATTCAAAATTTAAAAAATTTTAAAATTTTAAAAAATTTTTTAAAAATTTTAAATTTTATTTTGGTAAGGGGGGACCAAGGGGAACCGAAAACTTTTTTTAAAAAATTTTGCTGAAAACATGCATACAGGGGTTTTCAGGGGCGCTGAGCACTAATCCGAAATCCGTTTATCGATAAAGCTTTTCGTTAGCTCAGGATAAGCTTACATCTTAAGCTTATAACTTTAGCTTATTTTAAGCTAACGAAAAGCTTTACGGATTTCGGATTCGTGCTCAGCAGCCCTGAAAACACATGTATGCACGTTTTCAGCAAAATTTTTTCAAAAAATTTTTCGGTTCCCCTTGGTCCTCCTTTACCAAAATAAAATTTAAAATTTTTTAAACTTTTTTAAAATTTTAAAATTTTTGAATTCATCAGCCTCTAGTATGCACCCATGCAAAATTTCAAAGTTATTGGTCCAAAAAATCAAAAGTTATGGCTGGGGGGGGGGGAATTGCGCAAGAGACCCAAACATCCAATATCCACAATATGGGTATCAATCGAAAGGTGACGACAAGAACAACAAGGTCATCCTAGATCTAAGTACAGGCAAGGAACACACTTTTCGGTACACCCGGACTCCAGAACCCTCAGAACCTCCAGCAAACACTTAAAACTAGGCAGTAGAGGATCAAATCTCCTGAAAAAATTTCAGAACCCCCAGAACCCCTAGAACCCCCATCAAAAATTTGAAACTAAATATATGTAGTCACGGATCAAATCTCTTCGAAAAGTTAAGAACCCCGAGAACCCCCATCAAAAAATAAAACTAAACATAGTTATTGATCAAATCTCTACAAAACATTAAGAACTCCCAGAATCCCAAGAACCCCCGTGAAAATAAAAGCTTCAAGAAAATCAAGTGGTAGATCAGAACGCATCAAAAAGTTACTTTTATCTTGACATGGGCCTAAAAACCTGCAACATACCTATAAGCGAAAGGCTATTTAGTCAACTTAGGGCCTTTTTAGGAAAGCGTAGAGTAAAATTAAAATTAACTCGAACCCGTTCATGAAAGAGTTAAAAGAGGGAAAGTCAGGCTTGAGTGGGATTAAACAAGTTAAAAGAGTTACTTTTAACTACTCTACCCGTTCTTGAAAAGTCCCTTATACAAATGACAAAAATGCCCTATGCTTATGCTTAACTACATAGTTAATAGAATATCAGGTATATAGATAATATGGGTAAGAATTGGATTTGAATATTTTTGCATTATTTATGTATTTCTTAAATCCGCTTCGCTAAAATAAAGTCTTGGGTTGAAGAACAAGTGGCAGATTTTTAACTTGAACGAAAGAAAAACCACTGAATATTCTATGTTTGGAGTTCTATTTCTGGAAATAATTCCAAAGGATCTCCCATAAAATTGGATTTATCAAACTTTGAAAGCCGACAAGGCCAATTTTCATCGTCTATTGTGTTATAAGAAGGCCTCTATTTTTATGAAAACTGTGAAAATTCTAAAAAGTACATCCAAAATAAACCACAGTATCGCTTCCACGGTTTTAAAATTTCGCTATTGAGCATAAATATAAAATTTGACATTTTCTATTCAACTTTTTCAATATCCTGAAAACGTCTTTTGTGTCTTGGGTTACAGAAATCTGTAGGATTACGATACTATTTTTAGCAAATTTTACAGAGTTTGAACAAGTTTCAAAACTTGTACAAAATTCTTACAGTTCGGTTACGGTAGTTTTATTATGTACATTTGCGCTTTATAAGTCGGGCCTAATATTCCTTTATAAGGGAAAAGGGGGACCGATCTTGTCAGGGTATATTGACGGAGCCCCAATTTAGTCATTTATTCTGTGCTAAAGCCAGTTAATGTCAATATAACCTGGGTCTTGTACACAAAGGGGGCAACTTAAGCCTTTACTCAAACGAAGCTTTAGCCGGATCACCCAAATAGTATGAGAAATAAAAAGTAGGGTAAGGTTTCACTACAATAGTCTTTGTTGTAACGTCCTTCCCTCACAGCTCACAAGGCCCAGAAAGTACTCCACAGTACGATACACAGGTGGGGGTCACTCTCTAGTCTAAGTGCTTTTACTGTCCACTTTGTTTGCATAAGGCTAAAACTCTTGTGTGTGGTCTTTGACCCTAATTTTGAGCAAAACATGTTTTTCAGAAAATGGTATCGTTTATCCGTTTAACTCTTTAGGGACCTTTCCTCCAACCTTTAAAGGTCTAATTTATTGCTCCAACAGGTCATAAATGTGTCATAAAAGGGCCGAAATCCTCTGACATAAAACGTAATGCGATTATTATATTCGCAATATGTGTAGGTGTGACATTATAGCCGTGACGCATACACAATTACGACTAACATAAAAGTATCGTAATCTAGGTACCTTTTATGTCCGTAATGTATCTGTACGTAAGTTAAGTTTAATCACCTTTTGTTCACATAAAACGGGCGATTTCGACAATAAATGCACTGTAGAGACCTATAGGGTCTTTCCTTGCAAACCCCCAAAGTTGTTTCCAACGGCCAAATGATTTTTATTACAACTAGCTACAAACCTATGTATGAATTTTTTTAGTTGTTGAGTTGTGGTATTGGGACCGAAAATTGAGGATGACAGACAGATTGCTTGTTTTCCAAACTTCCAAGATTTCATATTTTTTAAAATTTGAGACACGAATAAAGTATATATCGCCTTGTAAAACTACAAAACTGGCTGAAAAACCATCTTCGAACTTTTATTTTGTCTGGTCATTCCCCTACTAAACCATTCACCAAAAAGTTTCGGTAGGTTGTAGACAAAAAGGTTTAGTGATTTTGTACGTAAGAAATTTGATGGCTATTAAGCATTTTTCTCTCCTCTGAATATAGAACCACCAGACAAGATAAATGTCTGAAGCTCCGGGGCTAAATTTGCCAGTTCCACTTATGCGGAATGCTGAGCTTAGAGTTGCCCTGAAGGCACCTAGCAATAAGCTAAAGCCACTTGAACTGGTTCATTTTGAACACTGAAAATCCTGTTAAAATGGTTCATCACCTTCGTCTAGGCTAAAGTGTCTCTGAACCCACATAGATGGACCCTTTCAAAGAAAAAAGGCTGTGACAGCAAAATTTAAGAGATTCCAGTAAAAAGTGTGACATTTTCGAAGAAAAAACTGAGACCATTAATGTCATATGTATTGCTCATCGTAGAAACTTCTGCAAAAACAAAATTCCTTATGTTTGCGGACATTAGACTAAAATTAGGATAGGTACGGTACATTTCACGGAAAGAATAGCTACATTTGTGGACCTTAAGCTAGATCACATTTTGCAACGAAATTAAAGAAAGCTCATAAACCAACTCGTTCTCGAAAATTGCCTTTGAAAATTGAAATAATTCTAAAATTGCCGAAAAGTGCTAAAATTGTGGAGAAAAATTCTGCGAGAGTTTATTTCGCGAACGAGTTGGTTAATTGAGCTTAGTTGCTAAATATGCTCAAGCTTAGAACCACAAAATGTAGATAAATTTGGTAAAATTGCCATTTTTTGCCATTGCCATATAGTTGTATACAAAATCCAACAAATAAATGTTGGAATATTCTTAATATTCGCATTCGATGGCCAAAATTAAAACTAGAATGAACGTTCGGCATAGCGCTGAAGGGGGAAGGGAATGGTGATGGTGGTGGGGCAGCTCTCTTGATTTACCGAAACACTGAAAAGGAAAAATACTGTAATATTTTCAAGAGACTGAAGTGATGGCAAATTTCAAAAAATCCCAAAGAAAGCGATAACCTTATTAATTCACTCATACATTTCTATTTGCGTACTGTTATTTTTTCACAAGTTACTTGGAATTACTGTTTATCTGTTTATCTATAGCTAAAATTTTAATCAAGTCTGACGTCGCAGAAATGAATCTTTTCGATTCGCAATTGAAGACGAGAAAGAAAGAAAGAGAAACCTAATTTTTTGTTTTTGAATTTGCTGAAAAGCTGTACACAAGGAGTTTCTGGGGTACGGACGGAGCACGTTTTACTTTTTCGGTTTCTCAGTTCGTTAGTTCTACATATACTTACATTTTAAGCTTACAACCTACGCCTACGCCTGAACTCACGGAAAGCTAAATTGATAAATGGGCTTCGAGTGCGTATTCTGCGATCCAGAAAGTTGAAACCCCTGTATACCACACCACTTTTCAGCAAAAATCAAAGATAAAAATTTTTCGGATCACATCAAGGAAGTCCACTAAGCAAAATTGATCAACTTCAACAGCACACTGCTGACGACTGACGCAACCTTACAGCTTAAGCTGCACATCGTTGGAAGGCTAAGGACGTGCTCTTTCCAATGCTCTAAGCCAGTTACTCTGTCTTACACCTGCAAAGTTTTACTTGTCAAAGTTTAGCTAAAATCTTCCAAAACGGCAGTTTTCGGCAAATTGTTTGAAATAATATTTCACAGCGATAGGTTACGGCAAATGGCTTACAGCATTGGAAAAGCACGTCGTCAGCTTTCTAACGAAGTGCGTCTTAAGCTCTAAGGTTGAGTCAGTAAGCTATTGATGCCAAAGCTTTTGAAGTTGACCAACTTCGCTTAGAGGGACTTCCTTGATATATCCAATTTTTCGGTTTCCCTTGGTCCAACTTGCAAATAGGTAAATACTAAGGTTCCGAAATCAAACAATTTTGTGATATTTGAAATCAGCGTCGTATCGGATCTCGATCGCATATCCATTCCAAATTTCAGCACAGTTGGCCATGTTTAGGATCTTGAAGGGTGGGGGGGGGTAATCGAGACAAGAACCGAACTATTTTGGTTTTCGTCCATTTCAAATAAAATTAATAAATGAGTAAATCTCCTGAAAATACAACTTTCCATATATATGGACATGTTCCACATTAACAAAATTTCAGCAAAATTAGTCGTTGACTGTACTACTTTATTGACTTTATGCAAAAAACGTATTAAAATGCTTTTAACGTGTTTTAAAAAGCAATATAACTAAAACTGTGCGTTGAAACTAAATCTGAAATGTACTTCTGGATTAGCTTTTCTTTAGTTAAAAATTAGCTTTTTATGTCCACAAATATCTACCGTTTTCTCAGTGTAAATTAGCCAAATCATCAAATTTAATTTCCAATTACATAACAAATTGAGCAATTGTTCGAAAGAAAAACCAAACAAGCAGGTCTTCCATTCTAATTTTCCTTGGAATTCTTTCAATTTGGAAATTTTTCAAGGAACTCGACTCCGCCACCATCTGCCGACATCTACTACTGTCCTCAACTTTTCCTCAGGAATAATTACGGCCATCAATTTAGGTGTCCATAAAATCGTATTTATGTGGAATACACACAATAAGCAAAATATGCAAATTACCGTATTTATGCAAATTTTTTCCCTTTTCCGTTTTCTCCCCCTCTTCCTCATCACTTACGCTTAATTTCTGTCTACCAACAAGTCGGTTTTTTGCAATCGCGTGGGGGCCACGTGTTGCAAACTTTGGTTTTTCTTTCTTTCTGCCATGCCTAAATCTGTACGTTCCGCCAGTCCGTCACTTGCCTCCGATGCTTCCTCTGCGAAATCGGATAAAATCCGGAAGTCCGATTTGAAGTTTAAGTCAAATCAGGACCATATTCATTTTTTTCGCAAACTTCGTTCGAAACTTCGGAAGATGCGAAAAATTGCGGAACGGTATAAGAGCCGTGGTTCAGACATGCCGAAACTATACTTGTTAGTTACCTATTTTCCATATTTTCCATCTTGGAGTGGAACCAGGAAAAGATAACTTGTTATTATATTATATTTTTACTTGTTATTATATTATATTATTACTTGTTATTATATTTAGAATTTATATTTAAAATACCGACCAGGCTCCAACCTGCTACGGGCAAAAATGGTAACCCTGTCTCGGCTCGACCCCAAAAACCAAGGCTCATTATAGGTCATAAAGCAACACATGGACACGTCATGTTCACGACACGTCAAAAATGTTTAAATCAAGACACGTCAAAAACACGGGGCCATGCATGAAGTACGGATAAAACCACTTTTTAGTACGGAAGAAGAATTATCAAAAACTTTTGACGAAGTTCATTCCATCAACTCAACCAACTCATTTTTATCGAAACCAACGCAGCGGAAAGGTATTGCATCCTCGCCAGAACAGGTTGCACGATTTTAAATTCACGAGGTATCAACGTTGAGTACGAACGAAACAGAACTTAATTAAAACTAATATTTCTAAGATTACTAACTTTGCGCTACAGCTTAGGATTAAGCTCAAGCTTAAGGCTCGCTCGAGTACAGTAATTAAGAACTAATTCACTCGAATGGGAATAACTAAATTCACTGATCAGAAACTAAAAAGCTTAATCATACAAAACAAAAGTCAACTGCAAATGTAACAGTTTACACACCAAAAAAGGTTTGTGGAAGGAGTCGCAAAGAAGCAACCGAGAGAGAGAGAAAGAGAGACAACCCGAACTGCTCTGCAAACCGGCACAGAGATGGAATAGAAAATCGAAAAGACGCTGGGTAAATTTAACCAACTGCTTATTGTAAATTTACCTAACGATTAAACTACCACTGACGACGGGGAGTGCTTGAGAGAGAGAGAGAGACGAAACCCGGTTCAAAAGTAAACCAATCTTTGATTACTCAATAAACACACTGACTGAAATCAAAGTAAAAGCTAATCATGCAACCAGCCCCCTTCCTATAAACAAAAGGGGGACTGTGCTAATATTTATCCTCTGATAATAGCTGCTTATTTGCTTCTCTCTGCTAACAACTTTTCTTTAGGGTAAATATTGAAGCATGACTGAAGGAAGCTGAAATATACACACACACACACATTTTATTTAGTCTTTCGCTTTCTATCTGTTGCTATCTTGGAAAGTTTATAGTTTGCGTGCACTAAATGCTTCATAAAAATTAGCTTCAAATTATTTACTATTTTTTCAATTTATATCAAAACTAAATCTGTCATATAAATATCTGCCATCCGAATTGTTCCCACTGCTGGAAAGGCTTTAAAACTCCAAAACGGATAGTTACTGAGTTTAAAAACTGCTTGATGATAAGAAAACTTGAAGGTTTTCCTTTCATCTTGCTTAGTTCTTGAGGTGTCAGTCCTCATCCCCAGATTGGTACCTCTAGCGCCAGGAGCATCTACCGAGTGCAATAATGATTTCATTGGAAGGAAAGGGCTGCCCTTCTACGCAGAATCCCGGTACCCTCCCACCTCCGTGGTACCAATTTACCGATCAGTTTAGGATAGATGGCTGGGTTGGCTACAGCGGTAACAGCTTCGTAGTCGCCAGACTTTTGAACCAGCGACTCCATTTGGCGACCGCCTTGCCACCAAACTGCTCATTTCATGAACTACTTCATGTCTCTTGAAATTCGCATTGACTTTGATTCGAAATCTCTTAGCCTCAACACGGCATCAAAGGCCTCGGTCCCGAAATTGCTACAGCTCCCCTTCGTTCCCTGAACAAACCACAATTTTAAGGAACCCAATTCGTGAGGGCATGCGAGCCTCAACTGATAACTAGCAACGGAAAGATAGGAAATGTACATAGTATAAGCAAATTTACTTTTCCTCGTGAAAGCAAATTTTGTTCCAAATTTTTACACCAACCAATATTAGCTGTGACCAAACAAACATTGCTTACTCTCTCTCAGCACGGAATATTTTCTCTGTACATACAGAAATTGTTCCAATAACACTTTATTCACCAAACCTACATAAATCACCCCATCTCCTATGACCTTTAATATTAACTTCCTAACTTATATCTTGTTCACCAAATCTTGACCACATTTTCGAGTTTACCACCTTAGGTGAACTTCACATTTTAGCTAAGATTGCACAATATTTTAAATATCTTTCATAAACTATGATGATGGTTATCCACAGAAATCGAGACAACATTTTCACAATTCCGGTAATCATTTTCAGACATCTCGTTCACTCTTTTTGCCTACATTAACATTGTGCTTTTTAGCGTTCCACTTTTCGAAATGAATCCCAAGGATTATGTAGTTGAATCTACCTTTGAAATTTATCAGGATGCATTAAGCTACATAGTCAGTTCAGTTTAGCTCTCAACTAATGGTAGAACCTTTTCTAAAGGGGCTAGGCTTGTGAGGGGGGACGATATTCGATAGTGGGGGCATTTTCTATGAAATACTTTAGCCAGACCGATGGATCTAATTAATTTTGTAAGCAGAAACCAAAGTAAATACAAGTTAAAATTTCACCATGATTAAAATGGGCTCATGAAGGCTGTCCCCTGGGAAAAGGGGTGGGAAAGAGGCGAAGACTGGGAGGAGGAAACTAATGTTGTTTTATTGGAGTCACAATCATAAAAATACAGATGTCATATCAGAACTCGCCGCCGAATTGTCCCCCACAACTCTCCATTTTAGAATTTAAAAGTAATGTCAAGTTGTAAAAAAGGGAATATTCCTAGCTAATGTTGTTGTGAGTATGGCTGGACGAAATAGGAAAAACGTTTGACACACCGCTGACGATATGTTGAAGTTCAAAAATTTGTTCTAAAATGCAAAATTTATAGTTTGTCACAAGCTTTTCCGAATCGAGTGAGACAATTTGGTCCAACTGACAGCCATAATTTACCATTACTCTAACTAGTTATTACCATTATTACAAAAAGATGCGGAATCATGCAATACTTCACTTTTTCGTCTCATATTCGTGAACATTTTTAACCAAAATTTCGTCACTTTTAGCATTACGTAAATTTCCTATGACATTATTTTGCAGCTACTGTAGGTAGGAGTATTGCGTAATGCATAAACTTTGAAAAAATGGTTGAAAATTGTTTTTTGAAAGAATTAAATTAATGATTCCTGCTTAGAATATTTCCTGCACGAAGTGTCCTACGAGTTTCTGAACTGTATAAAATTATAACTTTTCAGGTTTAATAATTCATATTGAAATTTCAAATGTTGAAATTTTTGAAAATAAAAAACGCACGGAAATGGAGAATAATATAAAACGCCTCCAGAATAATTCTAATAGAGATATTTTACAAAAGTGCACAAGTCTGTAAAGGTACCTACTACCGGAGCGGAAACATTTACAACCATTTGACACCCATTCTAAAATATGTTGTAATGATCAGCCACTCGTGTTGTACATTCTTTTCAATACGTTTTCCCATGACTTAAATGGGTAATAAAAGTTTTATGGTAATAAGGTTTTTAAGGTTTTAATTTATTATGATGAATGATACAATTATGACGAGACCGACCACGTCGATAGAGAATAAACAAATCTGATAAGAAAACTGTCTGAAGGAGGGAATTTTATTATAGTTTTTTAACAATTTTAATTTACAAAATTTTACAATTCCTACATGCAAAGTCGTTATATATACCTGAACTTTTAGTGGAACCAAACAGTACCAGAAATATCACAAAATTAGGAGACAACAAACTTCTTCTCTTTAGCAAACATTTCAAAAGTGAAACAAAACATAATGTGAATATGAGGGGTTTTAGAGAATTTTAAAAATATTGAATGGAAGCATATCTCTTTCCTATTATACTATCATGGTCATTTGAATCAGAAGCTTTGGCGGGGATACCCAATCGTTATCTCTAAACGGCTTTTGTCCATTCCTAATGGATTACGGCATAAAGCTATAGCCGTGCTAATGGCCCTACTAGGACATAAAATTTGTTATGAAATATATTTGATCATTTATTATTAATTCGTATCCAAACAAATGCCTCATGTTAATTGTTCAGCAGATGAAATTAAGCTACCTAAACGGATTCCCTTAATTAAGCTATAAATATATATTAGTTTCAGATTTAGACAAAAACTAAGAACAAACACAACATTCACATTACCCTATAAAGAAATTATATTACCTAACCCAATTTACTGAATTCAATAATTATTCTGCACCCAAACATGTATTTAAAATATATTATGGATTAATAAGTCATGCGAATAAGTTATTGAATCAAAGTAAATTCTAATTATGTAACACAGATTGATGGTTTTTCAACTTTATGAATTTAGTTTCTCTTCAATTTTTATGTCAATTTCAATTTTAATTTTAATACGTTTGTATCTTTTTTAAAATTTTTACTTCCTAAGTACCTCGTATGTGTGCTGATTGGGACCGGTTGAGAATCAGCTGTGGCATCTGCTGGGATGTAGCCTGGAAAGGATTCCATTTCATCTTCAACTGGAACTAGCCTCCCTTTTGTAGTCTGCCACAAAGATGAGTTCTCAGAATATACGTCGACTTGGGAGGGGAAGAATTTAAGCTAGTCTAAACGAGTTGCTTGCTATCCCACGTAGGATTGGCTTTGTTGAAAAAACTATTTTAAAAATCATCGGAGGGGGGAGGGGTGGGGGCAGCGGCAGGAAAAATCAGAACAAATTAACAACTTCAGATTTTCAGAAAAGTGGAAAAATCCAAAGGTTCTATCCAGACATAT
>JASAND010024230.1:0-16490 GCA_030248195.1 Trissonchulus latispiculum
CGACCCCGATTTCCTATATATGGGCACCACCAAATGGCCGAAAATAGCTGTTTTTGGGGACTTTTCCCAACTTTGACCCTGGGCGAGGAACCACGGGCGCCATGCAGCCCGAGGGTCACATCCGTCGGTTTCGGCGATATGCTCATCGTTTTCAGCGCCCCCGATTTACTTTATATGCGCACCACCAAATGGCCGAAAAACGCTATTTTAGACGACTTTTTGACAATTTTCTATGTTGGGGCCTCGAAAAATTTCTAAGTCCAAACGCTTCGCAACCCCATGTTTGACAGTCTGTAAAAATCGCTAGGAGCAAAATTGGGCAAAAATAATCAATAGTGAACAGGTTCATGGTTATGCTAACAAGATAATAATAGGTAAAGGTTACCACCATAAGCCATGTGAAAAATCCGTTGGACACAAAATTGTACAAAAGCGTAAAGGACGAACACAACAGAAAAAAAAAACCACACATACAAAGTGGTCAGAAAAGTCGATTTTTTTCAAAGTTCATTTTTTCCGGGCAAGTTTGGTATCATTCGAAAGCTCTTGGCCTGGAGATTTCAGAAATGCAAATTTTAGCTCTCAACTCCTTACCGTTAATTAGTTTTGCTTAATTAACGTTTTCAAAGGCTGCAGTTGACCGTTTTAGCTCATATTATGGGGTGCTCTCCGAGCTACCCCATGATACACCTATGGGTGGATTAGAGGGGGGGGGGGGGTGGCAGGGAATCCCCCCCCCCCAGCCGGCCCAGCCCCACATATTTAGGAGTTAGATACCCCCCTCACGTTATTGGTAAAAACCGGCGACAAATATATACCGAAAAAAGGGTGGCACAAACGAAAAACGAATGATTTTGGGCACCTAATTTTTCAAACATTTTCTGAAAAAATTGTCGAGTGGTTTTTCATTAGATTTAAGTCGAAAATAGTCAATTTTATGTTCAAAAAGGGGCCATTTTTAGCTGAAAAAATTTGGGTACATTTTTGAAAATTTCGATTTTTGAGACCCCCCCAAGCCTGATTTGGACTTTTTACTTCCCCCCCCCAACCCAAACAGGTGGTACACCTATGCCTCTTTAGCCACCCCCCCCCAAACAGCAACCCCAGCAACCCGCCTGATTTGGACTTTTTACTCCCCCCACAACCCAAACAGGTGGTACACCTCATAGTTTCCCTGGAACTTTGGGTCTGGGGGGGGGGTAAATCTTGGCCGACCTCCGAAATGTGATGGGGTACCCCCCCCCCAGAATTCGGACCTCCCACAGAAATTTCGAAAAATGGCCAAAAATGCAAAATTTTCTGTAATTTAGCCCTTTTTTCATCAAAATAAGCTTTGTTCTTAACGTTTTAGGCGTTTTTGCACTGTTTTAAAGCGATTTTAGGTCAAAATTTTAGGAAAATTTTTCAAAAAATGACCATGTTTCGACCAAATTTAGCTAACTTTTTGGGTCCAAAAATCGTTGGGGGGTTCGGGGGGGGGGACAAATTCGGGGTAAGTCAAAAAATCTGGGGGGGGGGTAAATTTGTTAAACAATTTTGGGGGGGTACATAGGTGTAATTGGGGGGGTTTGGGGGGGTAAACCCCCCAGCCATATTTCCAAACCCCTACCACAAAATAATGGGGGGCCCGGCCCCCCCCAAACCAAATGAGTGTTAGGGGGCGGGGTGGGGGGAGGCCCCCCCCACCAAACCAAAATGACAAATTTTGGCGACCCCCCCCCAGATTTTTGCTACCCCCCCCCCAAATTTTTGGCCAAAAACGGCATAAAATCGAAAATTTAGGGGGGTCCCCCCATCCTCCGTCGAACCCCCCCCCCCAGAGTTTTTGCCCAGCAACACCTATGCCCCCAACTGGTGGGGGGGGGGGGTAGTCGCGCCGGCGGCGCGAAAATTGGGCATTTTTAGGGAAAATTTTGCAAAATTTCTCAAAAAAAGTCGAAATTCTTTCCTTAAAGTGTTTATTATCGCGAGAAAAAGACGTTTATAACGGTTTTAAGGACTTCTAGACTCAATATTGACCTTATTCTGGACTCAGAAACATGTTGGCAATCAAGTTTTCGAGTTTTAAAACACTGCCTAATGTTAAAATTACTTAATGATTGCATGTTTTTCGGAATTAGCAATGGCTGAAAATGCGATTTTTGACATGAAAATAGAAAAATTTGGGGGGGGGGGGGTTGGGGGGGGGGAAACACTTAAAAAGTTAAGAACAAGCCTTATTTTGATGAAAAAAGAGCTAAATTACAGAGAATTTTGCATTTTTTGGCCAGTTTTCACAAATTTCTGAGGTCCGAATTCTGGGGGGGGGTACCCCCAGCACATTTCGGAGGTCGGCCAAGATTTACCCCCCCCCAGAGCCCAGACCCAAAGTTCCAGGGAAACTATGCCCCCCCAAGGAACCTGTGGTACACATATGCCTCTTACGTAGCCACCCCCCCCCCCAAAAGCAACCCGCCAGATTTGGCCACCACCCCCCCCCCCCACAGCAACCCCAGCAGCCATTGCAGTGGAGCAAATGGCAGCCATTGTAGTGGTCCTAGTGGACCGGCCGCCATTGTAGTGGCATAGGTGTACCACCTGTTTGGGTTGGGGGGGGGAGTAGAAGGTCCAAATTTGACTCGGGGGACCCCACCCATATCCGAAATTTGGGGGAGGGGGACCCCCCCTAAACTGTACCCAAGTTTTTTTAGCTAAAAATGCTCCTTTTTCGATGTACAGTACATAAAACATACTCAAAAGCTTCTCTCGATAGTTTTCGTATGCGAAAATAGGGCTTGAAAATTGACAAATTTGTGCTAAAATAAGCCTAAATTAGCCCAGATTGTGGTTTATAATTGCTTATATTACCTTTTAATTGCTATAAATAACCATCTTTAGCTCTTTATATGTGATTTATAGCCATTTTTTCGAATTTTTTTCAAAAATTTTCAGAAATTGCAAAAAAATTTTTCGAAAATTTTGCATTTTTTACCTGGTTTCGACCCAATTTTAGGGGGGGGGGCAGGGGGGTTTGACTGTTTGAGCTCGGCTTGGGGGGGGAGTAGTTGAGGTCGGGTAGGGGGAGGGGGGTCTGGCCTCTCCGTGGGGGGTCTCACAGGGGGCAAACTGTAGCCTGGTTCACCTATGTGTAGTGGCCCTAATAGAGCCTCCACTACATCCATCAAGCCAGAGGATAGCTAACCCGTCCGCCATTGTAGTGGCCCTAATGGACCATCCACTACAGCAATCAAGCCTCGCAGGTAGCTAAGTGTAGTGGATGGACCTACTCCCACCCACATTAAGCCATCAAGCCAGTAGAAGTTTAAAGTTACGTGTACTGGATGGACCTGCTCCTACCCCTATCTGGCACAAATGGACAAGTAAATGTTAATGCATTTTTCTTTCTCGAGCACCAGTTAATAATGTATACAATGTATTTTTTCAAAGATGAAAGCTTCGAATTCGCGGATATTGTACCCGGATTTATGTTAATAGGCGACGACTAGGCGACAATGTCAGAATTCTGCCAAATTGTCATTTTGCATTTTTTGTCTTGAACTGCCGTTATTTTAAACATGGAAAAGTCATGTCACTTATTCCAACTAAGATTAAGTGGCAGGTTTTATGTGTTGAACATAGGCGAAATTGTCAAAATCCTGCCAATTTGGCATCTCACTATTTTTGACTTCTACTTGCAGAAATCATGTTCTCTGAAGCTTAAAATAATAATGCCACTTATTCCGATTAGAAATAAGTGGCAGGTTTTACGTGTTAAACATAGGCGAAATTGTCAAGTCAAAATCCTGCCAATTTGGCATCTCACTATTTTTGACTTCTACTTGTAGAAATCATGTTTCTGAAGCTAAAAATAATAATGCCACTTAAGGTTTTACATGTTAAACATAGGCGAAATTGTCAAAATCCTGCCAAATTGGCATGTCACTATTTTTGACTTCTACTTGCAGAAATCATGTTTCTGAAGCTTAAAATAATAATGCCACTTATTCCTATTAGGAATAAGTGGCAGGTTTTACGTGTTAAACATAGGCGAAATTGTCAAAATCCTGCCAATTTGGCATCTCACTATTTTTTACTTCTACTTGCAGATATCATATTTCTGAAGCTTAAAATAATAATGCCACTTATTCCTATTAGGAATAAGTGGCAGGTTTTACGTGCTAAACATAGGCGAAATTGTCAAAATCCTGCCAATTTGGCATCTCACTATTTTTGACTTCTACTTGCAGAAATCATGTTTCTGAAGCTTAAAATGATAATGCCACTTATTCCTATTAGGAATAAGTGGCAGGTTTTACGTGTTAAGCATAGGCGAAATTGTCAAAATCCTGCCAATTTGGCATCTCACTATTTTTTACTTCTACTTGCAGATATCATATTTCTGAAGCTTAAAATAATAATGCCACTTATTCCTATTAGGAATAAGTGGCAGGTTTTACGTGCTAAACATAGGCGAAATTGTCAAAATCCTGCCAATTTGGCATCTCACTATTTTTGACTTCTACTTGCAGAAATCATGTTTCTGAAGCTTAAAATGATAATGCCACTTATTCCTATTAGGAATAAGTGGCAGGTTTTACGTGTTAAGCATAGGCGAAATTGTCAAAATCCTGCCAATTTGGCATCTCACTATTTTTGACATCTACTTGCAGAAATCATGTTTCTGAAGCTTAAAATGATAATGCCACTTATTCCTATTAGGAATAAGTGGCAGGTTTTACGTGTTAAGCATAGGCGAAATTGTCAAAATCCTGCCAATTTGGCATCTCACTATTTTTGACTTCTACTTGCAAAAATCATGTTTCTGAAGCTTAAAATGAAAATGCCACTTATTCCTATTAGGAATAAGTGGCAGGTTTTACGTGTTAAACATAGACGAAATTGTCTAAATCCTGCCAATTTGGCATCTCACTATTTTTTACTTCTACTTGCAGATATCATATTTCTGAAGCTTAAAATAATAATGCCACTTATTCCTATTAGGAATAAGTGGCAGGTTTTACATGTTAAACATAGGCGAAATTGTCAAAATCCTGCCAAATTGGCATGTCACTGTTTTTGACTTCTACTTGCAGAAATCATGTTTCTTAATCTTGAAGAAATTCAGCCACTTATTCCTAGAGAAGCAAGTAAAAGCCAAAAAATGCAAAAGGCCAGTTTGACAGAATTTTAAACACATAAATCCGACAACTTGTTGAAACAGGCATTTGCCCTTCGGGAATGAAGATGAGTGTGGGGAAGGCAATGGTGCCGTAATCGCTGTTTGTGCACAGCAAGACTTTCTAACTTCGATCTAACTGCAACGTTGGAAAAATGTTATTGCCCTTCGGGAATGAAGAGAGTTGATTTACAGTTATTTCATGTTTTACCTTCTTACTGACAATTTAACGTCCGTGCCACATGGAGGTTTGATGCTGGAACATAAAATGTTTACACGGCTCCCTTTACCAAAATGTCTGTTTTCTGTCATGATTGCATACTTTTCTAAGCTGAATTTTTATTCTGCACAAATTTCAAAGTTGTGCAAGATGGCTGCACAATGTTTATGCGAGATGCCAGATAACGGATTTGGGCCAAAATTTTCTGCTTGGACCCTTCCCCCAAATTTGAGATAAGGTACAAGGGCGGGTAAAATTTGGCCTAAAACAGGTACAGGACCCCTCAGGAATCGGTACCCTTTGTTAATGTATGCTCCAAACCCATCAACAAATTAACAATAGTGTTAACCATACTTTGACAATGTTTAAGGTGCATGGTTTATAATCGACACAAGGGTTTGGATTACTTCTTTGGGGATGAAGTCATGGGCAGGTCTTTGAAAGGAATGATCTCCTATATAAAACCGATTTCGAAGATGTACTTCGCACGTGTTGTAGGTTTTCATATCTACCTATTTATTACATGAAATTTTCACGTTTCTGTTTAGCAATGCTTTCAATGTTCATTAGTACGATATACTCCATAGACTACCTAGCTTCTGTCAACCAGCTGTATAGAATATGAATTTCCATGTTTCATTAATTTTAGTTGAACACAAAGCTCTATCATCAAGGTATGGGTCGACATTCCAGTGAAGAAGTTGCTCACATCGGCAAAGAATGTATTGATAGTTTTTCAGCATTTTTGGGAGAAAACAAATACATGTTTGGCGAGAAACCGACTCGATATGATGCGACCGCTTTCGGACATTTGGCTCAGGTTGCCTGGGTTCCACCAGAAACTGAACTCCAAAAATACCTAAAGGAAGAGGCTCCCAACGTTGTTTCCTATCTTAATACTATTAAATCTGAATTTTGGCCAGATTTCGAAGAATGCACGAAAGGACTGAAAATGAATTCGAACTATATTATGCCTGAAGGGTCTCCTTCTCCTCCTTCCGCTTCCGCTGGTACTGCTGAAAATGCAGAAAACGCTGAAAAACCAGAAAAAGAATGAAACGATACGAGCAGTCGTACTGAATGTGCCTTTATGGCTGTGCTGCCTTTACATGAGGATATTGACAATATTATTAACGATTTAATGTATTACATGAATCTAAAGTATTTATTAGTTTTCATATATTAAATGCTAATGTTAAAACAGCCGCCCCTACATAGTTGTACCTAACAAAACCATGATGGAATTGCTAACGGGAACTAATTATTGTAACAGAGATCTGATCGACTGCTGATGGAGAAATGTTGCTCACAAGATAAGTTTATAGAACTTTAAATTTTGCATAAACTAGAACGTTTAATAAAATTCTCCCTAATTCAGTTGAAAGAAAGGACTAGCTTGCTTTTTTAGGAACGTAAGAATTTACCATTACTGTATATGTACTACAAAACCTATGAAACAGGAAACAAAATTCTCTCTTCAAGTATAAACTTAAACTCGGTATAGCCATTTGATGGCTCTCAACATAGATATTGCAATGTATGACATGACATTCTTTGGATTCCAGTTATCTGGGTAGAGAAGGCCGAGGCCGGCCACTGATGTCTACTTGGCAAAGTAATACTGCCCACCTCTTAGTGATCACCACAGTCTCATAGCGACTGTCCACCCTCTTCTGACTCCGGATTGGAATCCAGGTTTCGGATACCCCGTTGGACCTTTGCTCACATCTGCACGGAGAACTACACTAGCTAGCTAAGTTCCTTTAACCGTTATATCTTGATGCTAAGTAATTTAAATCCGTGGCGTTTGATGGTAAATGTGCTGATCAGGGGGTGTTTCTTTGATGCATCCTCTGCAAGCAGTCAGCAGCATAGAACCTTATTTTGTGATTTGACTGAGAGCAGAAATGGGAGAGTGGGAAAGGTCCTGGTGTGTCTGTTTCTGTTGCTCAGTCAAACGTATGTATTTCGTTTTTATTGCTTTTAATATATATACGCTTCTAATGGAAGGCAGTTTTCCAATCTTTCCTATTTGAGAGCTCGCCCCTTTTCTGCAGCCACCTTTTTTTCAAGGCTTTGCGAGCAAGCCAAGCTAGGTTTCCGCCATCCTAGTCACTGTTGATAAGCGGGGGGCAGTTGTCGTCGGATAAACGACGACAGCTACCTTGGGGGTGACTGAGGCTATTTCAGCAGTACTGACCCTGGCCAATAACCGCATGTCAGTCTGGCCTGGGGGCCTTGTTTTCTGTCCTTGGCCTTCGCTTCTCCGCTTCTTCTTGACTGCCTTTCAGTAGTCGGCGGAGAGCAGCATCTATCGGGTCTCCTTTTGTACCCAACGATGCTAGGCCAAATACAAAATACAAAAAAAAATTATTGTAACACTGGTTAGAGCACAAATTAAATAGTAACTGCTCAGTTCGTATGGAAACTGAACGGTTCCTGTTTCTCGCCTCCATCTCTAAATCATCTTACAGCCTAGAATCAAAATTTGCTTAAAGCTATTTTGATATTGAAATTTAAATCTAAACAGCCCTTTGGAGGTACTGGTTTTTTAATTCAGACAATTTTTATATCAGATATGCCAGGTTTTCAGATTAATGTATCTCTTCTTTCAAAGCAACGTGCCCTGAAGTAGGTATTTGGTTTCCCTGCTTTTATTAAAATTCATTCCATGAAAGTGTATCTGTCTGCACGAAACGGTTTTATGACCCAAGACTGAAGCGTTTATATTTCACATTTTCAGCTTTATTCAAAGCATAGAAGACGACCACTTTTTAGTGTAGACTCATAATGATAGCTAAGTTTCTGTTGCTAAGGGAAACCCATAGGCTCAGTAAGAAAACCTATTGGTTGAATTGAGGCCACAGGTTTCTCTTACACAGAAATGAGCTATGATTTTAAGCTGATTAAAGCTTATTGAGCTCGTAATCTTATTTCTATGCTAATATCCTAGGAAAACAATTATATGGCCTTAATTTAGTTTTCATCCCCGAAGATTAGGTTTTGAGTCACGCACGAATTTTTTTCAAATCAAGCGATCCTGACGTTTATTTCTATGCAAATTAATAGATAATTTGTGAGATAATTTCTGTCAAGCACTGGAAAATAGCTGAAGTCTCAAGATAATTTCTGTCAGCTTTGCATTAATCAGTCTAAGTTCCGTCCTTTTGCAGTTCCGTTTACCTGAATTTGATTTACCTGGGGGCGACATGTGACTTTCAAACAAGCATGTATGTAGTTCATGTGTGCGGCGTTAGGCTCAGATGTTTTTTCAGATACATTTTAGAACTACATAGTAGTTAACGGCTTATACTTAAATAAAGCTAATGCTTCATCAAGCAACAAAATGGTCCATTGGGACAAAGAATTAGGAAATGAAAAAGGACGGAACGTTTAAACTGCTGATGACGAGTTTGAGATGTTTACTTTGAAATAAATGTTAACAAGGCTGATAAGAGTTTAAATAGGGAAAAGCAGCCAACGAGGTCAACAATAGTCGAAATTGATTTTAAAATTGTTGGTTATGTCAATGTGCTGTTTCGGCAGAAATTAGTCTTAAAAAAGCAGGTTTTCGGAAAGGATGAGAACGAAAGAAACATTGTACTTTAGCACCTCGGATCCGCAAAATTTGGGCCTTATGTAGATTGGGATCTAACCCAACCCACGGCCTTCGAGTAAACGAGTCCGATGCTCTACCGAAACCGAATCAGCCACTCAGGCATAATTGAACCAAGCATAAGTTGGAATTCGAATCCAAACGATATTAACATTTTAGAGGATGCTTTCACGTTCACGCCATTTTGTTTACCGTAACCAGTAAGTTTGTATTACCTTAATCTCTTTAAATGTTTTGCAGTGAATTTGTTCAATCTGATTGGATATTGAATTTCCTCCCAAGCGGACAGGATAACAATTCGACATCTTCTCCAAGGAAAACAAGTTATGTCTCCTCGAAACACTTTTACTCATTGACAAACTGAAGTGTAAGCCTTAGGCTAGAGGAGTAGTCTTCCTCTTAATAATAAATAAGAATTTCTTCACAAAACTTGGCCACAGATTTTTTCATTCTTTCTACGCATTTGGAGAACAGATCTTGACTTGTTGAGTCATAAAATCTAATGAGAAATGCTGGAGATTCTAAGTTTTTGTGATTTTAGATTCACGTAAAGCAAGTTTATTCTGGATTTTTGTGTTTATTACTTCACGAAAGCAAATTTTTCCTGTTTTTTTCAACAATATCTTTTGTTCGGTTCAGGCTAATCAGTATATATATGCTGGAGTTTACGGTAACTTTCCTGATTTTTACAAGTTTCAAAGATGTTTAAAGTCTCAATATCTGCACAGGTGAAGCTAGACAATCCATATCTTGCTAATAAAGTAGTCCGCTATATAATGAGTAACGAATAGAGCTTATGTTTGTAATATTAGGTGTTTGAACTGTGTGTCGAAGCATGAGTGTGAACCTGCTCAGAAGAGAGAACGGGAGATACATAATTTGCAACAGTGTCAACATTTATTGAGGCGGAAATTTTCTAAGTAGAACTGTAGAAGGAACTTTTACCACTTGCGATGAGTAAACTCGGAACCAGTAAGAGTAGCCTATTAAAGTAGATTAGATACGTTAGTGTTTTACCGAAAACTGTTAACTTGATTATTGTTGGTTGAGTATACCTATGTATAGTGGCTTCCCTTGACAGCATGCACTTATAAACTTATCTTTAAGAGCATCCGACTAAAAGCTGATTAACACATGCTTTCGGGACTTGACCAACCTTGACTACCTCCGATTATATCAGTGGTTAATGATTCTTTTCGTAAAGTTCAAATTAGCTATCATGGCTTGCAATTTCACATGATCTCTTTTTGATGCAAAGCTTCATGCAGGATCTTTATGATTCAGAGAAGGCTAAATTAAAAATCACTGATCTGTAATATATAAAGGTCTGCCTGGACATCTCACTGCGCAAAAAGTAAAAATCATTGATTAGAAACCGTGCAAAAATTTAAGCGTCATTTTTGTCACTCTCAGGGTTAAAATTAATTTAGACTTTATTAAACTTTACACTACTGCTACTGTATGATTTAGGACAAAAGAGATCCCAAGGTATTTTATTATGAGTTTTCAGGCTGATAATAGCCTTGATATCAGCAGATAGGTGCTAATGAAGGTTGCTTTATTCCTGTGTTTCTGACACGGTTGCTAATTGAATTAGCCTAAAGTCAAGCAAGCACAAGATGTTTGCAAATGTCACCATGCCTGTAGAAAACTCTGCCGAAATTGATCTAATTATTTCAAGATAACTCAGCAGGTACCTATCAGAATTTGATGTTAGACCTTATTAGCCGAAGCCTGCCCCAGCCCCCTCCCTCAACTAGGGCAGAATTCTCATTGGAATTTTGCCTCTGTTTAGGATTTTTCGTATAATTGAGTCTTGGGGGCATCCGCTTTATGAGCAATCCAGAGTTTCCTAGATAAGATATCTGATGAAATCAGTAGCATAAGCGTTGTTGCAGCACAGCCTTGTTATACTTTAGTCACCGACACATCTTTTCACTGTTTTCTTTGATATTCGTACTGTACCTATCCTTCTGGAAATTGTTCGAATCGGATACTGTCATTTCGAAATCTTTAAGATCCCATAAAGGAAACTAAAAATTACCTACATCGTTTCTTCAAAAAATTCTGAGCAGAATTATTAACGAACAGGCAATTGGCCAATCTCTAAACCCCATGCATCTCTTCAACTGATGTTTTAGGCGGCCCATGTATTTTCAGTTTCAGTTTCAGATTCAGTTTCAAGCCTGCTAATTGAGGGTTTCAGTTTCAGTTTTAGGCGGTTGCTCGTCGCAATTTCAGATTCAGATTCAGTTTCAGTTTCAGGCCTCACTCAAATTATTTTCAGTTCCAGTTTCAGTTGTTCATGTTATGTAGACTAGACTTAAACTTTGTTTTTATATATTTCACAAGTAAAATTTGAACTTTAAACCTTATGAAACGTCTTAAAACATATTATTTTTATTAGGTTGTGATAAAATGCGTAAAGCTTTAGTAAAAATCCTATGTTCAACAGTAAAATTATTTAGTTAAATATATAAAACAACTGTAAAATTTGTGACTACTATAGTCCATTTTGCGCGAATGGAATGTATATCCAGGTATACCTACATAAATCTATTAGAAAGTTGAAATTCACTATGTGATGCATACAATACAAGGGCACAGCATTGCTTCCAATGTTTCAAATCCGTATGTTTGAGCTGATGATAATTTCAGGCAACACATCATCTAAAAATGTATTTTCAGGCTAAGGCGTAGTCTGAAATTACAAGTTTCAGGCGAAACATTGTCTGAACTTACAATTTTCAGTCTAAGCGTACACCTAAATCGATTGATAGTTTCAGGCCAAGCAAGAGCTGAAATTCTTTTCAGATTCAATGGTCGACTGAAATTATTTCAGTTTCATTTTCAGGCCTGTTTCCTGTACAATTTCAGTTTCAGTTTCAGGTGGCAAATCAAAATTATTTCAGTTTCAGTTTTAGTTTTAGTTCCAATCGTCGATTTTTTGCATTTTCAGTTTCAGTTTCAGGCGTCGAGTTCTACTATTTTCAGTTTCAGTTTTAGGTGCTGAAACTGAAATATGTGCTCACTGAAAATATTTTCAGTTTCAGTTTCAGGTGCCGAAACATCACTACACTCATCCCTCCAGAAAACCCAATTTCACCATCCTCCCATGTGGAAACCAGATAATATGTAATGTGAAGAACAGACATGGGATATTTCTAATGGATTTAGAAACTACATAAAACTTGAAAATTTTACGAAATCTTGTGCATTCGTCCATGCATGTGGAACTCCAATTTGCAATTTAACATTTGGTTGCTGGAACTAATTTTTGAAAAGATCATTTTTGTACGAATACTGAAAACGGGAAATAAATTTTATGATTTCTTAGTTCTCAGTGTGGAAGCGGACACTGAGGTCAGTTTCGCACAGCAATACTTCTGTCACCTTTATTTTACATTTTAAGTGTATCTTCCATGTATATGTACGATACCAATTTTACCGTCCCCGCAAAACGAGTTGTGAGAAATGGCTAATGTGATCCAATCTCTGCGCCTCGCAACATCGGTTTTAATATATGCATCATACATCTGAAGATAGTTATTTAAAGAAATATAAGTGATAATGGAACATAATAAGAGTTTCGGTTTTGCTATTGGAAGAATAACCATAATAGGTAATTAGTGTTCTGATTTTTCGCAAAGAATTTCGTTTGGGGGGATAAAGTAGATTTGGTCTATTTTAGGAACATTTGCTGATCAGAAGAAGTATATTTTTGTCCCTGAAGACATACTTTATTTTTACTAGCTTTCATTTTTGCGAACTGCGCAAGCGTTTACAGCTTATAGAGATACGTGCAGATATTTTTTATAACCATGTTTTCCGCATAGGATTTCAGCATATTTTCCGACAGCTAAATTAATTTTCCAGACATGTTGAAAATGTCTTGTTGAAAATAATGAGATATATTTTAGAAACGTCAATTTCATTGGGGTACAGACATTGCTAAATGTATGACAGATATGTATATGTACATGAATTAAGAAATTGTTTTTGAAGAAAAAGGTAAAATAAATGCATTATAATAATACCCGTGCACTACATAATTTTGCGAAACTATAGCAAATATGACGATGTGTTAATACATTAGTTAGATTCGTTTATTTTACTATTGTATATTGTTCAAAACTTAGTCTAAACTAACAAAACAGGCAAGAAAAACATTGGCTGATGAAGGATGACATGATAATTTGAGAAAAACAGATCAATCAGTCGCCTTCAATTTTGTTTTCAAGCTAATTTCAGTGTATAAGTTTGTCAGCTTCAAATTGCGTCGGTTAGTTTGTTCTGTAGCAAACACAATTATATTCTCGTGAGTTTTGGATTCCTCCGTTAGGTTTGAAGTTAGTACAGTCCTTAGATACATTTATATTAAGTTAGTGTTTTCCTTAGGATATTCTAATAGGCTCCCAAATTTAGAACAGTGATAAACACAGTTGACATGGATGGCGCACCTGACATTCTTTTCCAAGTGATACTGAGACAGCACTTAATCAGAATTTGGATTCGGTCTGGGATTAATATTTTATGTAGTTTCCTGATTAGCAAGAATGGCGTTATCTAATTGTGGTCAGCTTGTCACAGGTAGTCCCTTCTGTGAGCACAGGTATAGCTCTTGACAGTGTCGACCTTTTGCTCATCGGAGTCGAGACAATATGTAGTTCATGGAAACTAAGTCAACGAGTCAAGAGAACGAAAGATTGAAATTTTCTGTAACAAATGTACTTCAATTCATCAAACCTAAAGTTTGCTTGAAAAGCTTGAGGTTGGCTAGTAAACCCTAATAGGTACCATCAAGTAGACTTGAATTAAGTAGGGTTAGGTTTATTGCCGACAGGTAAGGTTGCGGAATATGACTTCCCTAAATCAGAGGATTTTTCGAGTTTCTATTCCAAAACATTTTTATCAAATTTCTAAAAATTTTTCGTTAGTAAGCTATTTTTTCCATACGCCCCACTCCAGTTGGATGTGCACCGGTTAGGAGTAGTGTCAGGCACAATAATTTTAAACTTTGACTATTGGGGAAGGGTGATTGGTAGTAAGCTATTTAGGAGATTCTGTGCTTCAAATATATATTTACCATTAGGTAGCTTGCACGAACTTTCTGATGTACTTTGGGAAAGTTTTGTTTGAACAACAAAAGGAGCCAATTTACCATTATGTAGCTAGTACTAACCATCAAAACTCATCCTCAACTCAGTAATTATTTGGGAAACCGGGGGATTCTTTTAATTATACCAACCATAGAAGTTCACCATAACTTAATGAACTGGGAATAAGCGAGCGGAGAGCAGAAGGAGAGCTATCTTTGTGTAGTGCACGTGAATTGGATTTTAAGTATTAATTTTCTCCGAAGTCACATTTACAGATCCATTAGGTTTCAACTAAGATAGACGTTATTCTGACAGGTCGGTGCGCGTCAGTGGCAGGTGTTACTGAAATCTGCATCACTAATTAAGGCCTTTGAGATATGGATATATCCCTAAAATCGTGTCTTAATAACACTTATGGGAATAATCTGTAAAAAGACTTCTGAAGACGCAGTCTGGATCAGCTTTGTTCGAAGATCTTCTTACACTTTGTACTAGTCGTCGTAGCAAGACATTGTGAGATTTGACAGGCACTTTCTGGTCTTTAGATTGTTAAATTGTGGGTATCCCCACTTGGTGTAACCAATTCGGGATAAAACAAGAAATAAACTTTAGGAAACGGACAATTGCCTCTGAGTTGAGTTGTGCAATCCTAACTTCAAGTTAGTAAAAAGGTTTTTTCTTCTTCTTTCTTATTCTATTTTACATTAGTCAACAATCATTATTCGTACACAGTTAAAAGTTCAAATCTTTAAAATATATATATGTATATGCTTGAAAGCTGTAACCTTTCGCCATCACATCTTCACAGTTTGTACTTTATTAAGTTTCAAGTGAAGTTCATCTCTTCAAAAGTGGACACTTAAGATTCCAATGCGCCTGGAAGGAGTTCAAGTCTAATAGCAAAACTGCATAACAGAATCTCTTAGCGGCCGGAATGTAAACCAGCAATCAGGAATTTACAATTTAGAGCTTAAAATGAACTTCATATCTACTAGAAGTATTAAAAGCACAAGCTACGCCTGAACTATGTACGAAACACTCTCGCTGTTAACTTATCTTACTGTAACTGGAATATTAAATAGAACGCATTTAGGTAATTCAAAACAAATAAAAGATCTATTGGACGACAATAATCAAAATATTCTCGGGTTATCGACGTTTGAATATATCCACATTTTAGCGTCGGATGCGTACAATTTTTCATGGTCTATCCCCTTATATTTTACCATTTGCTGCTCAAGCAGTACTAGGGAAAAGCCGTCAAGGAGGGCCATGGTTTGGAAGCTGGAGCTGCATACTTACACAAAACTAAAAATTAAAGCCTGGTTTTAGTCTGGGCTGTGCAGTCATCTACATTTTTCCAATATAACATCTGAAATCAATATCTTAGCAGTCATATGCTGCACTGCAAACTGTACCAGAAAGCCCTGACAATACTCAAGCCCTAGTGTAGGTTGCATTGCAGGGTTGGGGAAGATTTTCGGGGTGTGCTTTAACATGTAAAACAATGTTACCAGCTGGATTAGCATCGGTAGGAAAAAATGCTTTAAAATTTAATTTTAATCAACAATATTTGCATCTATTTTTCACCTTATCTGTTTTCCTTTGAAACGCGAGGCCGACAGTCTTGAAATGATTTTATTCCCATCTTTCTTTATGTTTTTCATAGTAGAACATTTCATTATCTTACGCTACCATCTGTTCGTCAAACAATTAGAGTAGCTTTATTAATTGTCCGCGAAACAAACCCCCTCTCTGAGTGAAACAATTGAAAACCTGCGTAGGCTGGTTCATTGTGGGAGATATGAAGAAAGTTTATCAGAACGGACTGGACTTATTATCACCTGTTTTTATTTCCTCCTCATTCTGTCATTAGTGTCGTACAGTGTAGGTGATAAAAAATATCATCAGATATTGATGGGAAATATTTTTAGCCAGAACCAAATTAAGAAATAGCTGTACGAGTTGTCCTTTCATAGCCTCGCTCTCAGCTAATGCACAGAACACTGTTTCATTAATTTGAACTTTAACACGTAGACTGAACATAATTTCTGTGTTTCAGCTGCTCATTATAGAAGATATTTTTGATTAGAGTAGATTTGACTTCAGTCCAATCAGTCCTCCGCTGGTAATTTGGCTCAGAATCAATCATGGGACTGTAAGTTTTGAAGATTTGCCTTTCGAATAGACGCTACAGAGATTCGATTTGGATTTTCTCTGATATATACTTAGTAAAATATATAAACTAATATGGGCCATAATGTGGCAATAATAATAATAATTAGGGCAATAGGAATGTCCTCAATAGATGAGTTGAATGGTTAGGTTTAATCGTCAATATTAGTAAAGTTTTTATAAAGTCAATTTTAATATTAATAGTCGTCTGAAGCCGTCATAATT
>JASAND010024232.1:0-34002 GCA_030248195.1 Trissonchulus latispiculum
ACTACTAAAGAAACTTTGATTAAATTAAATACACGCTCAGTAATAATTAACCTACCTAGACTTGGAAAATAACTCAGAGTCCTACCTACCGACTATACAATTCTAATCAAACCTAACTAAATAAACCCTAATGGCTCAGCTACTGAGACCACATTTAATAAGGAACAGACAAAGGGAGAGACTCCCGAAAACGACACACCAGAAATAAACTTGGACAGAAAAACAGTCATTGACAGAGTTATAGAGCCCAGGAAATTTCAGACAATTATAATTCTAACAAACAATCACTTTGAACAAGTCGTAGGTAAAATTTAAATACAGTTACTAAATAATTTATATACACAAATTCGACTCAAGAATAGCTTAAACCCTTCAAAAAATAGCAACTACCTCCACTAATAAAACACTAAGCCGTCGCGGCTATTTAGTCTAAAGGGTGGTGCATTTTAAAACTCTTTTCTGAGAATTAATCAGCCATATAAGTATCCACAAAGAAAGAAATAAAAACTCAGCACGACTCTATTAAATTTTGGGCCTACCCACAAGGTCGCCTTGGAGTCTGAAGTAATTAAAAAAGGAAGAGATAAAAATCAATACTTACGCTATGGAAAGGACCGAGACGAAAGGCACAGAAATAGTACACCCGAAGGTAGGTCACAGAAAAATAACAAACGGCCGCACACTAGGAGACGAAAAGTTAAGACTGACTAGTTTTTAAAGGAGACGTCTGAGTGGGATGCCTAGTGAATTTTGATTGGCTGAATTTGAGACCCCTTTTGCAAACTGGATGCTCAGCGAGCATCCAGAGAAACTTCAAAGGACAAACAGCGCCACCTAGTCGCTAAGTGGGCTGAATAAAACCCCACATATTTTGACATAGAAAATAATCACATTCACACCAATTTCAACACAAATTTACACATTTTCACACAAAACATATTTCACACTAAAATTATCATTCTCACCAAAATTTCACCTTAAAATAAACTCACTAAAATTACACACATCACACTCACACATTACACCAGGAGCGAGCAAGAGTTAATAAGAAATGACCAGCTTCTTTCTGTAGAAGATGAGATGGTAAATTTCCTTCATAGTCTAGCATAAGTTTAAGATCGTTCAGCATCTCCTTGAACAATAAACATCGCAGAGAGTAGCATTTATTTTATGGTACAGCTGGTAAATATTCAAATTGCCATAGGACAAAATTAAATAATTGTAGTCTAAAATGGTTAATATTCCGAATGAGTCAACATAGTTGAAGTCAGCTTGATCAGCATCTTCAATTGCGGCTTCTTGTGTTGTAAATTCTGATTCGTCGTACACAAACAGCTCAACTTCATCACACTTCGTTCCAAACCAGTACCACGGAAACATTGTAACCAACAGTACTCGACAGGGAAATGAGCAAAACTGACAGTCCTACTGAAATTGCTCTCATTATATAGTCTTATGATTAGCTAATAATGCGCAAGCTTATGAATGCTTGGATAATGTCAGTCGACACTATATAGATGACATCACACGGCTGGCGGCTGACGGCTTACAGCTGATGGCTTACGGCTGACGGCTGACAGCTTACAGCTGATGGCTGATGGCTGACGGCTTACGGCTGACGGTTTACGGCTGATGGTTTACGGCTGACAGCTTACTGCTGACGGCTTACGGCTTACGGTTGACAGCTGACAGCTTACGGCTTACGGCCTTCGGCTTACAGGCTTACGGCTGCTGACGGCTAATGCATTTGAAGAATGTATATAAAAGTAATGAAATAACAATTTGGATAGGCTGCGACACATACATTGCGTGATGTTATAATAAAATGGCTAAACGATTAGCTCTTATTCCTTCGTCTCCATTGAAGAGCACACCAGAATCGATTCAGCCTGCAGTACAGCTGGTGCAAGAAGATATACCTGACCTTCTTGCACTTTTTCCTAAGGACTTACGCAATAATGCGTCTCTACTATTATAACATGTCAATGTTAAACCAGATAGCAATGGCCGAGTTATTTATCCTGAAAGCACAGTAGGTTCGAATTTGTATGACTTGATAAGATATTTCATAACTCCCACAACATTTAGTCCACAGCGACATCTAGATGCGCCCAAGTTTGAATAGTATTTAGAATCAGTACCCAAAGCAGCATTGGGTGTTGGTCGTACTTCCGAACCTATCAAGTGGTTAAAATATGAAACCTAGCACACTGATGCAGCAAAAAGAAAACTTAAGTTAGAGTTTGTGAAGTAAAAACTAGTGTTAATAATAAAATCAAAAATGCCTACCTACTATTGTCTTACCTTGGATAGTCAAGTAATGGTTGTGTTTCATTCTGGTTGGCCACCATTTAGCAATTACCACCTCACGCCTTTTACATTAGGTGGCGTTGAATACAACTGTGTTGAACAATACAATCAAAGCGAGAAGGCCAAGTTCTTTAATGATGTCTACACTTATCATGAGATTATCAAAGCCAAGTCACCTCGTGTTCACAAACAACTTGTGAAGAAAATAAAAATTTTTCGATAAGGATAAATGGATGGATGGATAAATGTTGCTGAAGACGTTATGCTGATGGGTCTGCGAGCCAAGTTTGCACAAAACGAACAGCAACGACAGCTTCTGATACTAAGGATTGCATCATTGCCGAAGGTTCGAAATATGATAGCTCTTGGGGTATTGGACTGGACATTAATGACGAAAGAGTTATAAATATAAATAACTGGCCTGGAGACAATTTGGACATTTATTGACACGTGTTCGAAATGAATATAGTCAATTTGATTGCTACAGCTGACTTTAAGTGCTTCATAGGTTTGTACAGTTTATCTAATGTTAAATATAATCCAAAATGTTTCAGCGCTGCTAAACTGAGATTATCCTGTACTTGTCAAATATTTAACAATGGTCGTATTTTATGGCTGGGTGCCAAAAATACGAATAATGCCAATAAAACTTATGAAACTCTTAAAGAGTGTGCTGAATTTTTGACTGGGGTAGGCTATCTTGTGCAAACCATGGGAGCTCAAAATACAAAATATTGTCTGTACTTATACTCTATACCTATAGGTAGGAAGCTTGGCTTGCCTTGGATATATAGCTACTTGAAACATTGTTACGCGTTAAATTTCAGTCCCGAAACATTTCCTGCAATCACATTTGAGCTGAAAGCTTGTGCTTATATTCTGTTCTAGAAAATGTGTAATTACTGGAAACAAATCACCATCACAGCTGTACCACTCAAACAAAGAATAAGTAAAAGTTATAAAAGCATGTAGTTTGTTAGTTTAACGAAGAAAATGGAATTCGTAACAGTTTTTTCACTTAGCGCCACACCCCAGTCGCTTTCGCTTGAAGGGGTAGTGCCAGATCCAATTTTGTCTAATTGCGGGGGCAGGGGGCCTAGATATGGCACTGAATAATTGCTGCATGCAATTATCCGAGGCGTCATCAAGGGTACTGCCGGGCAGAAGTGATCACGATGCTTTAACTATGGGTATTATCTTTAATTTTATTTGCTTAGCGTTCTTGCTAAAGAATCTTAAGCAGTGCGTCCTAGACAGCTGTGTTATTCGTGTATTAGTTGCTGGCTGTGAGTGCAGTATAAACTTCAAGTATATAAAGTGTCTACTGAGCCAGCGATCTGATAGGAGCCTGTGAGTTTATGTTTGGATAAAAACTGATTCATTTGTAAGTTAGTAGGTAATTTGAAACATATGTAGAGGGTTAGTTCTGTCTCGCATGACTGTGGTGTCTAAAGTGTGTCTTGTCTAAAGCAAGTTATAGTAAGAAGTTATGATTTCCTGCATAGATTGTCCGGGTCACAATCTTATACCTTAGCCCGTGCGAACTAGTAAGGTCTAAGTTAATAAGCACAAAACAAAAGCACTTAGCGGATGATTTCTGGTAACTGTGGAATATCGCCGTTATTAGTTGTCGTATATACTTTGAGACTAATAGTATAGACAGAAATTTGTTCCACATCGTTGTCGTTTAATTGCTCCATGTCGTTGACTTAACATGCCTAGAAAGAGAAAAAGGAGGAACGCAATTAATCGAAATTGACAGACAGCTAATGTAGGTTCACTTCAGCTTCGTTTTACTAATGTTAACCTCGTCAGACTGATGTAATGGTTTGAAAGTGAAGGATTAATTCGATTTCATTTTTAGTAAATTTGGGACTTAGGCAATTTCCAATTGAACTGTTTTTCACATTTGTTCGTTTACGAATTCTTAATGTAAACGACTTTGCATTGTTCCGTTGATTTTAGATTTTAAATGATGTTTCTGAAAATGGAGAAGGCAGAGTTTGTGGTAGACAACTAAGGATAGCCCAGTGGAACGCCAGGGGGCGTAGGAGGAAGTTGGAGGACCTAAAGAGTTTCTTGAAAGCTTGGAATCCTCACGTGTTCCTGATCCAAGAGACTTGGCTAAGCCAAGCTATAGATATATCTATTCCTTGTTATCAGCAGTTTAGGACTGACAGAAATGATGGTCGAAGATGGGGCGACTTGCTGACTTTAGTTGCCATTGGAATAACGTGTGGTGTTGTTGGTACGTCAGAGGGGATCAGGCTTGGGGGTGATCTTATTGAGCAGCAACATTTGCAATTTTCCATCGGATCCAAAGTTTTCCAGTTGAGTAACATTTACGTACCTCCGGGCTGTATTCCATTGTTTGGTGGTCAAGTGATTCAAGATCTACAGCAAACTCGCCTTCAAGGAACAAGAATTGGTGCAGGCAAAAATGTTATTGTTGGCGGGGACTTTAATGCTCATAATGTTGCATAGAGTAAAAGTACTCCTAATGCGGCTGGGGATGCGGTATCCGAGTGGATGACTGTGGATGATTGTCCATTGATATTAATACAAGAGCATGAGCCCATCTCTACCACTGTTTCAGGAGGAACTCCTGATTTAACCTTTGTTTCTCAATCCCTGTTATGAGGTATTAAAGTGCAAGTGCTTGAGCCTATGGGAAGTGACCACTGTCTTGTCTTGATAGATTTTATCGACAGAGTAGAGAGATCGCCAAGAATGTTTCGGTGGTCATATAAGCTAGCTGGGACAAATACTGTGATCTGGTGGAGAAGGGTGTTGGCAGGTTGACTATGGGTGACTTGGAGCGACCAATCATTTATTCACCAGGTTGTTGCTCTCCTCTGCCAAACGTGCTGTGCCTCGTTTCCGTCAAAAGATTAGGCTGAATTCTTGCATTTCACTCAGGACCAAAATTGCAGTGGCTAAAAGACGTCGGGCCTTTAGACTTTTCAAAAGATGGCTCACCGAATCGAATCGTTCAGCCTTGGCAAATCTTTCCAGGACTGCCGCGAATATGATTCAGCAAGGCAAGATTATGCAGTGGAGATCGTATTTGGCAAGGTTGAAAACACGAGGTAAGGGAATTTTCCCCTGGAAGCTGATTCGTCGGTTAGCGGGGAGATATGAAGAGGTAACTAGACCTATCAGAGGTGCTGACGGACAGTTGAAGTTCTCTCCCCATTCAAGAGCTACAATTCTGTAAAGCACTTTTGTGACGTAGGACAGGATACCGCTCTGACCCATTCTGAAGATATGATTGATTTCCATCAGGAGCTTCAGATGCTTCCTCCAATACTTGTGGTGGACGATGAGACCAGGTGTTTGACAAGACTGTACCACCAGGGAGGAACTTGATAATGCATTAAAGGATCTGAGGTGTGGTAGTTCTCCAGGGAAGGATGGTGTTTTCAATGAGCTGTTGAAGCATTTGGGGCCTCAGGGCAGGGAGTTTCTGCTGGATCTGTTCAATGAAAGCTGGCTTGGAGGGACCATCCCCCAAGACATGGCGGCATGGCGTGATTGTCGGTATTCTCAAGCCTGGCAAGGATGGGGCTGCTGCAAAAAGTTATCGGCCAATTTGCCTGCTTAGTTGTGTTGGAAAGTTGCTTGAAAGAATTATTGCAAAACTACTTGTTTGGGTTCTGGAACGGCGTATGTCCTTATGTCCAGAGCAGCATGGTTTCCGAGCTTTTCGGTCTACATCAACGCAGCTTCTGAGATTGGTTTCTAATATTCAGGATGGATTTAATCGAAAGAAATGCACCATCGGATCCTTTTTGGACTTCAAGCAGGCTTATGATCGAGTTCCTAGAAAGTTGGTGCTCCAGAAATTGCTACAGTGCGGTATTGATGGAAGAATGATGAAGTGGATTTTTGCATTTCTGAAAGAAAGAACAGTCCAGGTTAGGTGTCAAGGCCGGCTATCAAGGACGAAAGCAAGCAAGGTCGGAGTTCCTCAGGGGGCAGTCCTGAGTCCAACTCTTTTCCTAGTACTTATTAATGATTTACCCATGTATGTAAAAGAAGCAGCAAGTTCACTTGCTGACGTCAACGACGATAAAGGCTCTGAAGAAGGCGCTGATGTTGGGATGTTTGCAGATGATGTTCTTGTATGGTCGTCAGGTTCCAAATTACCTGATGTGGTTGACAGAGTGCAGGCGATGCTGCATGGGGCTGAGTCCTGTGCCAACGACAACTCCATGGAATTCAGTGTGGATAAAGGTGCTGCAATGTTGTTTTCATTGCGGAATTCAGATAAGCAGACGGATGTGAAGTTATCTCTCTATAATAATAGGTTGGGCATAAAGGATTCTCTTCGTTATTTGGGTTTATGGTTGGACAGCCGATTGACTTTGAACGCTCATGTTAGTAAAGTTGCTTGCAAGACAAGACCCTACTTGGCTGCCCTGAAAAGACAGGGCAATGGTAGGTGGGGGAGCACTCGGAGTGTATTGAAAGATACTTACACAGCATGTGTGAGACCTGTAATGGAATATGGTTTTGAAATTTGGGGGACTGGGTGCTCTCCAACTGTTTTGAAAAAGCTAAAGATTATCCATAATGAGGCCTTGAGGGTAATTACCGGAGCTTACAGAAGCACTCCTGTGGACGTGATGGAACTTGATGCCAGAATTCCTCCTTTTTCTCGTCGGATTGATGTTGCAGCTGCAAAGGCGTATGTCAGAACTTGCTGACGTACCACCTGCTTTGGGGATGTCTGGAATTATTCAACCTCACCGAGTTCGGCTAAAGAGGCATGACTTGACAAGAAAGTTGCGACTGTTGTGGAGATCTTTAACTGCTGTGCTGCCTGATAAGTTAGAAGTGACGCCATGGGAATTTGCCTCGCTTCTGTTAAAAGTGCAGTTCAAGTAGATTGGAGCCTGATGCAGTTTAGCGGAAGCAATCAGGCCAGCAAACTGGCGACAACAGCAGAATTGGTGGATAGTTATCGGAGACAAGGTTCCTTGATTGCATTTTCTGACAGGTCCTATGATCCTCTGACCCGTCAATCCGGAATCGGAGCGCTCATCCAATTTCCTGACACTGGCTTAGAGGAATTGTCCGTTAATGGTTCTATTTTAGCTTCTGCATGTTGTGCAGAGATGTCAGCAATCGTTGCAGTTCTGGGCCGATTTTCCAATGGGGATCCCCTGCTTCAAAGGCTGGCATTGTTTTGTGATTGTTTGGGGGGCTGTGCAGAGTTTGAGCTGGGGATCCTGTTGTTTCTCAACGGATCAGGCAGATTGGTGGAAAGATTACATTGGCTTGGGTGCCCAGCCATTGTGGGGTTCCTCAGAATGAGAGGGTGGATGCTTTAGCAAAAGAGGGTCTAACTAACGGACAAGAGTTTCTAGGCAATTGTCTGGCAAAGGATGTGGGCAAAGTAATTCAGAAGACAAGTTTATTTAAGTGGAGAAAGGAGTCTTTTGATGAAGGGTGTCAGACATTCTACAAACTTCATGGGATGGACGTTGGCAAGGATGATCCAATAAATACATTACCCAGGGAATACCAAGTCATGGGTTTCCGACTAAGAAGTGGACATGTTGGATTAGGGGCTCATCTATCACGGATTAAACCCGATTTCAATGACCTTTGTGCCTGTGGTCTGCAGGAAACTGTAGAGCATTTCCTTCTTGAGTGCCGAAATACTGAGGATATCCTGAGGGAAACGTGGCCTGGTGGCAACCCAGACTTACCTTACTTACTCTTTGACTGTCAAGGAATACAGTCCACTTGTCCTTTTTAAAACTTTTGGGTAGAATTATCTAATACACTTACATATCATCTCCTTGCACGCTGTTTCCTTTCCTGAACATACCGGATTGGGAACCTAGTCATCTTACGTGGTGTCTCCAAAATTTTATTCCATACAGCAGATTGTTATGAGAGAACACTTTACCTTTGGTATCCAAAGCAAAATATATATTCCTGTCAACGATAAAACTAAAATTCATAATTCCTATGCAATAATTGCACATTAAACTGACATTTGAACCACTGTTGTTATTAAATAATTAAAATTACTTTATGTTAATGGATGCCAGAGGCGAAATTGTATGACTGTAACCGAATTGAGGGACACATTACCCAAAATTGCTCAAATTTTGCTCAGCAAGTGAAAAACGCGTACTTGGTCTAATCTGTTTGATAAATTAGTGCTCCGGGCCTGAAGATAGTTGTTATATTGTGATTTAAATACAGAAGTTACAGCCTCTGTTTAGGGTTAAATCACATAAGAAGTAGGCTTTCGGGGCCGTAGCTGTATGCTTATTGCTGCTTCTGCTTGTGCCTTAGCTTAGCACGAATTTAACACACTATTTATAATTATAAACTTTTATAGTCTTTTATAACTTGCCACCAGAGATTTGTTTCCATCTGGCTGCATTCCTTGGAAATGTTATATTTGATCAGATTATATTCCAGAAATTCCATTAACACTATTTGTTCTTTCACCTTCTTCCTAAGACAAGAATTTAAAAGTACTTAAGATCAGAGCCTGTCATTTTAAATCCATTGAGAACTGTATACAAGATATCGTTTAAATATTGACAGTGCCGTGTTGTTATTGTATTTAGCTTAAGTAACAAATGTAAACTTATCTTCTAGAAATGCGCCCTATCCTTGCAGCGTGGTTGATCAGCTTCGTAACAGTTGTAAAACCGATTAAAATAACATGAAAATTCAGCTTGTCACGCCTGTGGAAGCAAGTCAAATAGGACTACAAAGAGTCGTACTGCCTTCTGATGAATGAACTATGATCCAGGCAGAATTTATTGAACCTCAAATATTCAATGGAAACTATGTCCCATTGCTATGTATTGCTCGCTCAGAGTACTAGCCCAGCATGATAGTATATACACGGCAAACTAGCATCGATAAAATTGGACTATCTATTTCAGATCTGCAAGGACAGCTCGTGACGAGCGAAGAGTTGGGGCTGGTGGAAATTATTTTTAAAACTTAAAGGTGTTAATATTATGAAGTCTCCGAACAAAATGTTTCCGATAAAGTTAAAGCAAACCAATCCTGGCAGCCGAAACGTTTCTTTTTCCGATATTAAAATAAAAAAGCGGAAAAAGACTAAGAAAGCCCCAACTGCTAAGAAAAGTATAAAGGTAAGAAAATGAGTGCTAACAAAACAAATTTCTAATGGCTACATATGGAAATAAACTGCTTGAATGAATGCTCTAGTTCCTGTTCAAGAAGATATAGTAGGCTCACAAGTGGTTGAAGTCCCCGTCCCCTGTATTACAGCCCTTCCTCGCTGAGACCTTAACAACATCGAATTTAAAATAGACAAAACAGATACTTTAATTGATCTGTCTTTTTGTTTTTTATTCATTATGGCGCATGTACTTAAAAAAGACGGGACACCGTTAGCTGAAGTCGATAAAACTGGACCAATGAATAGCCTGGGTTATTCTATGTGTTCTAGTGTTGACTGTCTCATTGCTGATCAATCAATTACATTGAAAAATTCGTATTATCCTTGGCTTTCATATCTGCTTTGCTTAGTTAGCTATACAAAACCGGAGAAAGATGCGCTTTTTTGTGGGGCGATGTATGAACAAAACTCTCCTTTATTTTTTTGATATTAACCTGGATGAAGGTTCCCATCCAATAGTCGTAAATGAAGGATTGCGAAAGCGATACGAAAGAATTGAAGGTTGTAAAACTTACACGAAAGTATTTACTGATACAATTTTGATGCCAAGACTACTACGTCCTCAAACTGAACTGAGTTTCATCTTCAAGCGATCTGAACCAAACTTACTCTTCATTGATAAAAAGGTGAATGCATTTTAAAAATATCAGATGCCACTAAATTCTACAGGCTGTACATACCCAGCTCTCCGTCATACTAAATGCCGCACAATTTCTACAGGAGAACAAAATCTCGATTGGGTAGTTTATAATGGCTCCCTTACACGACGTGTGTATATTTTCACGATGAGACAATCAGCACATAATGGTTATCTAGAGCATAATCCTTTTTAATTTTTGGGGTTTGGAGCTCAAAGAATCTATGTTTATAAAATGAAGTGCTTCTGCAACATTCAACTCCACTCCAAACTCTTGGAGAATATACGTATCCAAAATTGTTTTTGGAATTTCTTAGAGGTTTAAACTATAACAATATTGATCTTGGTTTCAAATGGGATGACTATAGAAAGGGAGTCTTCATTACATGTTTTGATTTGACTCCTGATCATTCTGCCGATTATAACTATAAAGTCCCCAGGAATACGGGACAATTAAAATTAAAATTGACTATAAAGATACTCTGGGTGCATCAATTGTCGTTTTCGGTATAGCTAAGTATAATGCGCTCATGAAACTTGACAAAAGCAGAAACCCATCCTGAGAAAAGCTATAAAAGTGATTAACAATAAATTTAATTCAATTATGGAGAAAGAAAAGGCTGTCATTGTTTGCCCCGCATCAACTACAGTAACTACTATGCTTAGTTTCATG
This sequence comes from Trissonchulus latispiculum, assembly GCA_030248195.1. Classification (NCBI taxonomy): domain Eukaryota; kingdom Metazoa; phylum Nematoda; class Enoplea; order Enoplida; family Ironidae; genus Trissonchulus; species Trissonchulus latispiculum. The sequence continues at coordinate 10,807 of JASAND010024232.1, forward strand.
ATTACTATTTATTATTCACTTCAAAAAAGAGCACCGTTTACACAGCTAGTAATTAAACTGTTACCAGACTAAAGAGTAGCATTCGTTCAAAATCAAAAAGTCATGATTTTCAACATTTTATTGAAATGTGTGCAAGCCATCGCTGTAGATTGAATCAAACGGACAACTTAATGTGTCCATTTGTAGCTACTGCTGCTGCCTGGAGACTATGCAGGTGTGATGACAAGCAAATTATGTTTGGTTGGCTGGGTAAATTGACGCTCACTAGAGAAATGTTGCTAAAAATCATAGATATATGATACAAGTAGCCTCCGTTCTGGTTATGCAATATTGTGTAAATCCAGTAGTTTTTAGTTATTCCAGGTTAGATGGCCAAACGGTGCAAGACGTGTCTGAAATCTAAAAATTGTCAGTGCATTCTTGATTTGGTTGCCTTGGGCGTGTGGACTCGGAAGCAACCTTCGACGCCAAAGCGCTTGACCAGCAAAAATTCAAACGATTGCAACTTTGCCACATCTGCGGACGCTTCACTACTATACTTGGATTACATTTAACACTGGATTGCACCAGCCCTGACCATAAGCGATACACTGGATTTGAATAATGGAAGATATAACTGATTTCGCTAGAAAAAATTTACGGTCCACAATATTAATTTACCTAAGCCTTCTGGCTATGACTGCTTTTTCGAACACATTAGATAGTTGCACGGTCAACATTTAGCAATGATTTTAACATTGGTCGTATTAATGCATTTATTTCCTACTGTACATTATTGGTAGATGCTTATAACATTAAGAGATAAGCTGTAATTTATTGGTGCTCTCTGTGTATTTACGCATACAGAGAATACTTTGAAGAAATCAAGTTAAACTTTACAGCAAGGACTGGCATGCGCAAGCCAGAAATACAAATTTTAGTCTCTGGTTAAACTTTGCAATAAGGACTAGCAGTAATTGAAAGAAAGCAAATTTTTTACAGACGGGCATTTCAGAAAAGCAGGTGTTTTCTGTGCATACAGAAATGTTAATCTCTAGTTAGCTCCTTCTTCGCTAAGCAAGCAAATGGTTGGGATGTGGTAGCTTCAAAGGAAAGTAGGAGTAGGAGGGCGGCAATTTCAAAGGAAAGTACGTAGGAGGAGGTTGTAGGATTCTTATTCTCACTTCTCAATAAATCCATAATACGTTTCAAAGCTAATCCGCCCTACTATTGTTCAAGTTTCTCAAATTAGATCTTGACAATAGCTTAGTTCTCCAGTCTGTAAATTTTCTCCCTTTGGCATAAAGACAAGAAGCTAAGAAATATGTACTGATTAACTGAAAACGTTTTAGTGATGTACTACATCCTGACAAGCATTCAGTGATGGGGTTCTTGCACTTCCCCTCATCCATAAATGTTGATTTTTTGACCAGTAAAACTTTGAAACTTTGTATGGGTGCATACTGGAGCCTTATGAATTCAAAAATTCAAAAATTTTGAAATTTTAAAAGATTATAAAAAAATTCTAAATTTTGTTTGGTAAGGGGGGACTAACTCAGTATAAGCTTACATATTAAGCTCAGAATTTTAGCTGATACTGAGCTAAAGGCTGAACCAGAAAACGGACTTCAGATTCGTGCTCAGCGCCACCTGAAAAGCCCTGTATGCAAGTTTTCAGCAAAAATTTTAAAAACAATTTTTGGGTTCCCCTTGGTCCCCGTGAAATTAGGCAATTTTTTGGGTTACGGGGGGGTTATGGGGGGGAGGTCGAAATTTATGGGGGGGTTTCATGGGGGAGGAACCTCGAATGGGGGGGGGGAGGTCGCCGAAAAATACACGCCGGGGGGCGCCCCCCCACCCACTCCCCCCCGAGCAAAAATAAGCCAGGGACAATGAACTCAGTTTATCTAATTGATATCTTATATCAAAAATTAATATCTTTTAATACAGTTATACTAAAAACAACCCGCTCTTTCGATTGGAACGGCTAGCAATACTATTGGCAACTTTCCAAATATTTTTGGGTGTGAATTTTTCTCGCATATGGGCACCCCAATGTGGTTTTATGTACTTTCCCGCCAGATTGGGAAATTTTTTATCACAAATCACAAGCCTGAGAGAGGAGCTGCATAGCTCATACGAAAGCTTATGACTAGGCCTAGCTGCTTGTATAATCAGCATTTCCATACCTCATACCTCTAAAAAGTTCTAGCCAAAAATCCGAAAAGTGTGTTTTTACCGCTTGACTATAGTCTCAGTAATAAAGAGTATTGGCTACTACTCTCTGTCTGTTGAAAAATACGCAAATATTATTGACTTTTCCAGTGTTTCTAGAGTAATTGAGTTTATTAGACAAGACATTTTCTGTGCATTCCTTGTAGTTTATGCTCCTCAACCGAAAACGTGCAACTTCGTCAAAATTCACTATATAACAGGGATGGAAACTGGGTCATGGGTCACTGGGTCATGGGTCGTTTGGGTCGCCATTTTTGCTTGGGTCACTGGGTCTTGGGTCACGCATTTTGCGAACCGGTTGGGTCAGTGTGAGTCTGGTTCAAGCTTCCTGTGGGTCACTTTGGGTCTGGGTCAGCAATTTTTATTGGGTCATTTTGGGTCTGGGTCACAGGGTCTTACCAAATTTTAAATTCGAAGATCTGGCATTGTTCCAATTATGCGTAAACCTGTTGCGGCTAAAAAATTTTTCGCGCCGCCGGCGCGAATTTTAAGTTGAATTTAGAATTGTTTCTCTGGAATCAATAGTTAGCTGTGACTTGTCCGACCATTATGTTTGCGTCGGTTCGCGTAATAAAAGCCATGTACAATTGTACTCTTCCATCGACAATTTTAAATATTTTGCAATATCAGCCAATCAGGTCTTCCAAGTAAAATAACTATTATTGAAAAATAATCAAACTGACAAGATTGAGGAGCTCCGAACCTACAACCTGCTTCAGAAAAATTTTTGCTGCATTCTGACTAATTATTTACCGACTACTATTTGCCAATTATTTACAAATTTACATTGTATTGGCCCATACAGTGTCTCCGTGTCACAGTTTCAAGAACACTTTCACTAAAGGATAAGGTAAAGTCAGTTTAGGTCGAGTTATTTTATTGGGTCATTTGGGTCTGGGTCACGATATTTCTTGGGTCAGCTGGGTCTGGGTCACGAAAACGATTGGGTCAGTTGGGTCTGGGTCACGGATTTTTCAAATTTCATGGGTCGCCTTGGGTCTGGGTCAAATTTTCTTTTGGGTCAAGTGGGTCATGGGTCAGAAATAATGACCCAGTTTCCATCCCTGCTATATAAGCCTGTTACGATTCAAAGCCAAATTGAACATCTTTCCATTTCGAATTCGACGCCGGCGCTTTTATCATAAATCAAGCACATATGGACGTGAAATAACATAGAATTTGTTTGCCGCCTCGGCCTTTTTTGGACGGCACTCTGATCGAAATCAGTCAAATCGAGTGGTTTGCTGACCGACCCGTTTGGCCATATTTCTGCTGCTGGCCAGCACAAGGCACAGGCTATCTAGCCTTGGTCTATGCAGGTTAGTACCCCATGGTAATGGCAAGAAATGTACCAAAGGATATCTCTGTAACTCATTCCAGTGGTTAGCAATAGGCACAAATGTCGGACTAGGTGACTGTACCTAAAAGTGACCGAACAGCACCAACTTTGGACGTCCATATCTCACTACTGGGAGCACTTAGAAAAATTTCTATTTCGATACATATATATGCGTCAATTATGCAGTAAGCAACTGTGGAATAAACCAATAACCAATAATGCGACTGTATTTACTCTCGAATGCATTACTGTTTACGCTCTTAAAAAGACTCCTGTAGAAATTACAACAATTTTTGTAGTTTTGTACAAAAGTGCTCCTGTGCAATCATTCACGAGCAGAGCTTCTTGTATTTTCCTCAAAAGCGACCTGCATTTTCTACTTGTTCTCGGTTTCTCGGTAAAATTGAAGGAGTTTCTTGTATTAAATACCAAAGAAGTCTGCACTTTTTACAGGCGCTTCCAGTAGAAAATACTAGAAAGTGTAGCTTTTGTGAAACCTGCCATTTTCACAGGAATTTATGAAAAACAGAAATCTAGTTTAACTTGTAATTCATTGTACCAAAGCATCTCCGAAAATTACGCAGCACAAGGTATAAGAAGTATGTAACCTGTATTTTCTTGAAAGCCATTTGTATTTATCATCCACAAAATTAATTCCTGTAGTTTCTACTTGAACCTTTCTAAGAGTGTAGCATATCACTTCCAATTGTCATGTGGTTTTTAAAATATTTATGTAACAGTCTTTCATGAAGCGATTCAAACCGGCATATCAAGGCCAGTGATGTTCATTGTAGTGTACCACGGTGCGATGCAACACTCGCTGAGAGTACCGTTTTCCGGCTGGTCCATAACCAAACTAGCAAACATCGTGAGAAAGCAATCGATGTAACACAATGCCAGAACCGCTTGAGTTTCATTGAATCGACCAATGGAAATTGGTTTGCACCAACCAAAACCTATGATACAAAAAGTGGTCAGGAGCAGAATACGGTAGAAAAGCATCGCGGAAACAGTGCAACTAAGCTGAAGAAGTTTTTCAACAGGGCGTTTAGCCAATGCGTCAGCTTACTGTAAAATGATTCATATTTCAAGATGTCAAAAAGATGTCATGATTTTGCTAAAGAATAACTTCTCAAGGTAACTTTTTCTGGAACATTATAACATTATCAAGTACTGTCCTTAAAAGACTTTATAATTGCAGCCCACTTGAATTAATGATCTCTTTTTGTTGAAACCATGACATTTTAATTTACCAAATTTAGTTAAAGCGCATAACAAAGCTTAAGAGAACATATTTTGATGAAACTTCATAAACGGCTGAACGGACAAATGAAAACCAGTGTGAAACGAAAAGATTTAAGAGGACCTGCTTAACGGTATCAAGAAATGATGGTCAGCTTTGTCCAGTTTTGAGAATTTTGGTCACTAGATAACTACTAAAACTCATCCCTATGGTTAACACTTGCCAGAGCTATACTTTGATGCGAACTTTCTCAACAACCTTAAGAAGACTGCCTTTAGCTTGAAAATGACGTTAAGATATAATCTCTGGATTGTGAAATATCTAACAAATTAAAGATCGAAATAAATGACCCACAATGGGAGTAGCCCTTCCCCCTAATAACAAATCCAATGTACTTTGCGTAATGTAATGTAATGTATATGTTCTTGCCGATTAAGGCACACTGTTTCATCCTCATGTTTTCGACCCCCGGAACGAAATTGAGTTGATAACTCTATTCCTGATTAAAAAATAGGACTGTGCAAATTCTAATGGATTGACCATCTTAGACTACCCTCATTATTGTCGGTTCAAAATTTCATTGTTTTGCTACGAAACTTAATTGCCTCTTGATACATACTGTGGGGCTTGTAATTAGAGTTGTGACGCGGGCCGGTGGCGGGCCCGGTCGGCCCGGCCCGCAAGATTTAGGCGGCCCGATTTTTTTACACGGTAAATGGGAATTTTTCAATAAATTTTGATGCAATTTTAAGTCTACAAGCAAAATTTCATTTACGGATTTTCAATGGCTTTGTTTTTAGATGATTAATCACACATAATGGAAGTTAGGGATCTCTTGCGCCCCCCCAAGTCATAACTCTTGATTTTTTTTGACCAATAACTTTGAAATTTGGTATGGGTGCATACTGGAAGCTTATAAATTCTAAATTCAAAAATCTGAAAATTTTAAAAAATTTTTAAAAAATTTTAAATCTTTGTTTGGTAAGGGGACCAAGGAGAACCAAAAAAATTTTTGCTACTTTTTAAGAAAGTGTGTAACTACACAAAAATTCCTTGTTTACTCTCGTTTTGCTTAATATATACATGTATATAATTTTATCAGTAACAAATTATTCTGATGTATTTTAGATGCCCGTTCTTTATAAGTTAAAATTTAAAACAGAAATTTAATGCAAAATTTGTTGAAGCTTCACCAAATCAGATCGACAAAATTAAAAATTGAACAATTAAGGCGCAACGACCTGCATTTATTGGTACGTTTCTAGAGAATCTAACAAAGCAGCAACAAGATATACGCTAGGGTGTGGGTAATTTTGACTTAGTAGAAATTAGGAGTGCAATTAACAGTGCACCGAAGGCGCAAAATTCTTTCGAAAGACATCGTATAGCACAAAGCTTTGCAAGGACACAGTTAAATTTTTGCATCAGCAACTGAAAATTCTTGGTTTGTAGAATGAATGAGCAAATAACTAATAAATATAATAGGAATATAACTAATCCTTGGATATGACCTAAAATAAAACTAAGAAGCCCCCCAGAAACGTTAATATGTGGAAACAAATGAATGCGCATTGGAAAAAGTTCCGATCATTTGGCAAAGTTTGTATAAAATTTTGGAGTAACGTTACACCGTCGCCAAAAACTTTTTGCTATTTTCCAGAAAAAAGTGAGTAATTACACGCGTTTTTGAGCAAAAAACATTGCCTAGTAGTGTGCGATAACTTACGTGTGCAGAGACAAACTCATTTTTCTAGAAGTTCTCAAATTAAAATTATCGCTTTTTGTTGACAAGCAACATAAAGCAAGTCTAACATATATGTCATCAGAACGATATCAAGAAAAGTACAAACCGGTATATAACAAGGAATTGATTTGACACTTTTGCGGTTATATCTATGCCAAAATCGGTAATGTTGTCTTTCCTCCGAGTACAGTCAATCTGGAAAAGCACCCACGCCACCTGGGGAAAGCCCCACTGCGAGGGCTACCGCTACCTAGCCCAAGCAATCTTGAACTGCATCCAAAGAAGTCTTAGAACATGCAGTATCTTGAACCCCCCTGCTTCCTTGCAAATTTTAGGGGACTTTGACATTTACTACGCTACCGGAAAGACCTCAATAAAAACAGACTGATGTGCAAGGGCATTGGCGCTTCATAATGATTTTGGCCATACTGCTCTAACCCCTCCGGATTACGCATAATCTGGGGTGACCTGGAGTTGGTGGGAAAAACCCACTCATCAAAATAAAAATTAGCAAAAATCTATTCGCAGGAAAGCGCAAACTAATCCATACATTTGTTTAATAGAACCTGCAGATTAAATTATTGTATCGTTTTTACTGGCTTAGTTCTGTTGCGGGTAGTCCAGCGGGTCGAAATCTGACATGGTGTCATTTCAAGCAAAATTTCCAATTTTGGCCAGAAATGCTGATTTTGCTTTATAACGAATTTAGTTTGGCTCTAGTACAAGAAAAACACGTTTCATGCACGATAGGCTGCTTAAACTGTCGAAAATCGGCAATTTTTAAAGCCTTCCAAAATTTGCCTATGCTTAGTGTAAAATATACCACATTTTCGAATGCACCACTGGCTTATTTTTAGGCCAAAATTTATGGGGGAGGGGCTTTATGGGGGGGCTCGAAGTTGTCCCCCCTATGGCTAACCAAAAATGGGGGCATATTTGTGGAAAAATTTTGCCAGTTTTTTAGTTTTTTACGTTTTTTTGTGCAAAAAATGCCAAAAATCGCTAAAAAATGACTAATTTTAGGTGTTTTTTACGCTAAAATTGTGAAAATGTTGTTAAAAATCCGGCGAAGCCGGAAAATGTTTCGAAAATTAAGGGTAATAATGGTGGGTTATGGGGGGAGGTCGAAATTTATGGGGGTTTTTCATGGGGGAGGAACCTCGAATGGGGGGGAGGTCGCCAAAAAATACACGCCGGGGGGGCGCCCCCCCCACCCACTCCCTCCCCCCAGTAAAAATAAGCCCGGGACCATGAACTCAGTTTTTCTACCAAAATTAATATCTTTTGATACAGTTATACTAAAAACAACCCGCTCTTTCGATTGGAACGGCTAGCAATACTATTGGCAACTTTCAAATATTTTTGGGTGTGAAATTTTTCTCGCATATGGGCCCCCCAATGTGGTTTTATGAGTGCAATTAACAGTGCACCGAAGGCGCAAAATTCTTTTGAAAGACATCGTATAGCACAAAGCTTTGCAAGGACACAGTTAAATTTTTGCATCAGCAACTGAAAATTCTTGGTTTGTAGAATGAATGAGCAAATAACTAATAAATATAATAGGAATATAACTAATCCTTGGATATGACCTAAAATAAAACTAAGAAGCCCCCCAGAAACGTTAATATGTGGAAACAAATGAATGCGCATTGGAAAAGTTCCAATCATTTGGCAAAGTTTGTATAAAACTTTGGAGTAACGTTACACCGTCGCCAAAAACTTTTTGCTATTTTCCAGAAAAAAGTGAGTAATTACACGCGTTTTTGAGCAAAAAACATTGCCTAGTAGTGTGCGATAACTTACGTATGCAGAGACAAACTCACCTTTCTAGAAGTTCTCAAATTAAAATTATCGCTTTTTGTTGACAAGCAACATAAAGCAAGTCTAACATATATGTCATCAGAACGATATCAAGAAAAGTACAAACCGGTATATAACAAGGAATTGATTTGACACTTTTGCGGTTATATCTATGCCAAAATCGGTAATGTTGTCTTTCCTCCGAGTACAGTCAATCTGGAAAAGCACCCACGCCACCTGGGGAAAGCCCCACTGCGAGGGCTACCGCTACCTAGCCCAAGCAATCTTGAACTGCATCCAAAGAAGTCTTAGAACATGCAGTATCTTGAACCCCCCTGATTCCTTGCAAATTTTAGGGGAATTTGACATTTACTACGCTAGCGGAAAGACCTCGATAAAAACGGACTGATGTGCAAGGGCATTGGCGCTTCATAATGATTTTGGCCATACTGCTCCAACCCCTCCGGATTACGCATAATCTGGGGTGACCTGGAGTTGGTGGGAAAAACCCACTCATCAAAATAGAAATTTGCAAAAATCTATTAGCAGGAAAGCGCAAACTAATCCATACATTCGTTTAATAGAACCTGCAGATTAAATTATTGTATCGTTTTTACTGGCTTAGTTCTGTTGCGGGTAGTCCAGCGGGTCGAAATCTGACATGGTGTCATTTCAAGCAAAATTTCCAATTTTGGCCAGAAATGCTTATTTTGCTTTATAATGAATTTAGTTTGGCTCTAGTACAAGAAAAACTCGTTTCATGCACGATAGGCTGCTTAAACTGTCGAAAATCAGCAATTTTTAAAGCCTTCCAAAATCCTATGCTTAGTGTTAAACATACCACATTTTCAAATGCACCACTGGCTTATTTTTAGGCCAAAATTTATGGGGGAGGGGCTTTATGGGGGGGTCGAAGTTGTCCCCCCTATGGCTCACCAAAAATGGGGGCATATTTGTGGAAAAATTTTGCCAGTTTTTTACGTTTTTTTGTGCAAAAAATGCCAAAAATCGCTAAAAAATGACTAATTTTAGGTGTTTTTACGCTAAAATAGTGAAAATGTTGTTAAAAATCCGGCGAAGCCGGAAAATGTTTCGAAAATTTAGGCTAATAATGGTGAAATTAGGCAATTTTTTGGGTTATGGGGGGAGGTCGAAATTTATGGGGGGTTTTTCATGGGGGAGGAACCTCGAATGGGGGGAGGTCGCCGAAAAATACACGCCGGGGGGCGCCCCCCACCCACTCCCTCCCCCAGTAAAAATAAGCCAGGGACCATGAACTCAGTTTTTCTACAAAAATTAATATCTTTTGATACAGTTTTACTAAAAACAACCCGCTCTTTCGATTGGAACGGCTAGCAATACTATTGGCAACTTTCAAATATTTTTGGGTGTGAAATTTTTCTCGCATATGGGCCCCCCAATGTGGTTTTATGTACTTTCCCGCCAGATTGGGAAATTTTTTCTCACAAATCACAAGCCTCAGAGAGGAGCTGCATAGCTCATACGAAAGCTTATGACTAGGCCTAGCTGCTTGTATAATCAGCATTTCCATACCTCATACCTCTAAAAAGTTCTAGCCAAAAATCCGAAAAGTGTGTTTTTACCGATTTACTATAGTCTCAGTAATAAAGAGGTTTGGCTACTACTCTCTGTCCTTTGAAAAATACGCAAATATTATTGACTTTACCAGTGTTTCTAGAGTAATTGAGCTTATTAGACAAGCATTTTCTGTGGATTCCTTGCAGTTTATGCTCCTCAACCGAAAACGTGCAACTTCGTCAAAATTCACTATATAAGCCTGTTACGATTCAAAGCCAAATTGAACATCTTCCCATTCCGAATTCGACGCCGGCGCTTTTATCATAAATCAAGCACATATGGACGTGAAATAACATAGAATTTGTTTGCCGCCTCGGCCTTTTTTGGACGGCACTCTGATCGAAATTTGTCAAATCGAGTGGTTTGCTGACCGACCCGTTTGGCCATATTTCTGCTGCTGGCCAGCTCAAGGCACAGGCTATCTAGCCTTGGTCTATGCAGGTTAGTATCCCATGGTAATATCAAAAATGTGCCAAAGGATATCTCTGTAGCTCATTCCTGCGGTTAGCAATAGGCACAAATGTCGGACTAGGTGACTGTACCTAAAAGTGACCGAACAGCACCAACTTTGGACGTCCATATCTCACTACAGGGAGCACTTACAAAAATTTCGATTGCGGTTTTGTAGTTCTCCCAACATTGACATTAACATATGTGAAAACTGGCTGAATCGGTGAAGTGTCGGGAAATCGACTTGCCAAACCTACAATAGCGTTGGTCGAATCTTACAGACATCGCGTCATATATATATATATATATATATATATATATATATATATATATATATATATATATATATATATATATATATATATATATATATAAATGTTAAATATCAGCAACCCAGAAAGGTTGAAATCAGCGTAATAATCTACTCTCAACGTCCGGGGATGTGGCGCAGTGGTAGAGCGTTCTACTTCTTAAACCAAAGCTCGGCGGTTCGATCCCCACCCTGGACACTTTTCTTCACATCTTTCAGATCCTGATTTCAACCTTTCACATTTGGCGACCGTGCCGTGTCCTTACCGCTCTGAGGAGATGAAGTCGTTATAGATGCCTGGGAATTGTGGAATTGCAGGTCCTTGAGATATGGTTTGGTTATATGGTGGTCCTCGTGGTGCTAAGGGTTAATATTTGGTTAATATGGTTCTTGTGATTTGATTAAGGCTCCCGGCTTTGAAGAAGAATGAAGTATAATATGGCCTCGGGTTAGGAGGCAGCCGGAGAGCCGCCCTTAGGCCACATGGTACTTGGATTTGAGGACCCGACCTGCAATTCCTGGAAATTCGAGGCCGAATTTCAAATTAGTAAGGGGGGTATGTTAAATATCAGCAACCCAGAAAGGTTGAAGTCAGCGTAATAATCTACTCTCAACGTCCGGGGATGTGGCGCAGTGGTAGAGCGTTCTACTTATTAAACCAAAGCTCGGCGGTTCGATCCCCGCCCTGGACACTTTTCTTCACATCTTTCAGATCCTGATTTCAACCTTTCACATATATATATATATATACATATATATATATATATATATGCGTCAATTATGCAGTAAGCAACTGTGGAATAAACCAATAACCAATAATGCGACTGTATTTACTCTCGAATGCATTACTGTTTACACTCTTAAAAAGACTCCTCTAGAAATTACAACAATTTTTGTAGTTTTCTACAAAAGTGCTCCTGTGCAATCATTCACGAGCAGAGCTTCTTGTATTTTCCTCAAAAGCGACCTGCATTTTCTACTTGTTCTCGGTTTCTCGGTAAAAATTGAAGGAGTTTCTTGTATTAAATACCAAAGAAGTCTGCACTTTTTACAGGCGCTTCCAGTAGAAAATACTAGAAAGTGTAGCTTTTGTGAAACCTGCCATTTTCACAGGAATTTATGAAAAACAGAAATCTAGTTTAACTTGTAATTCATTGTACCAAAGCATCTCCGAAAATTACCCAGCACAAGGTATAAGAAGTATGTAACCTGTAGTTTCTTGAAAGCCATTTGTATTTATCATCCACAAAATTAATTCCTGTAGTTTCTACTTGCACCTTTCTAAGAGTGTAGCATATCACTTCCAATTGTCATGTGGTTTCTAAAATATTTATGTAACAGTCTTTCATGAAGCGATTCAAACCGGCATATCAAGGCCAGTGATATTCATTGTAGTGTACCACGGTGCGATGCAACACTCGCTGAGAGTACCGTTTTCCGGCTGGTCCATAACCAAACTAGCAAACATCGTGAGAAAGCAATCGATGTAACACAATGCCAGAACCGCTTGAGTTTCATTGAATCGACCAATGGAAATTGGTTTGCACCAACCAAAACCTATGATACAAAAAGTGGTCAGGAGCAGAATACGGTAGAAAAGCATCGCGGAAACAGTGCAACTAAGCTGAAGAAGTTTTTCAACAGGGCGTTTAGCCAATGCGTCAGCTTACTGTAAAATGATTCATATTTCAAGATGTCAAAAAGATGTCATGATTTTGCTAAAGAATAACTTCTCAAGGTAACTTTTTCTGGAACATTATAACATTATCAAGTACTGGCCTTAGAAGACTTTATAATTGCAGCCCACTTGAATTAATGATCTCTTTTTGTTGAAACCGTGACATTTTAATTTACCAAATTTAGTTAAAGCCCATAACAAAGCTTAAGAGAACATATTTTGATGAAATGGCATAAACGGCTGAACGGACAAATGAAAACCAGTGTGAAACGAAACAAGTTTCCCCTAAAAGGGGGTGATTCGCCCCTGGCAAGTTCATCGCAACATAACTATAACAAAATGTTTTTGTGAACAGTTATTGTAGCTCATTCAAATTTTGTAAAAAAATTAGTATTGGGTCTTCGCGTTGTTGTATCCGAGGACAAATGGCCAAAATTAAAATGACATGTCAAAACAGGCTACCTAAAAAATTCAGGGTCGTCTGGCATAGCAAAATAGCAAAATTGTTTCACAAACCGTGATGTATGAAAACACGCTTAACCACATTTTGGCCATCTAAGAAATGAAGCAATAAATCTAGTTTGCCTCATTTGCATAATTTACACGCAATACACATTCATTTTGACTTCTACATAGTCAAGGGGGCAATGTATAAATTTTGTTCGAGATGAAGAAAAATATTAATTGGGCCACTGGCTCAAGTTTTCGGGATTAAAGACATTAACGAGTTTATCCAGAAAATAAAACTTTTACTTCTCCAATCTTTTTTCTACAAATGTTTGTACTGTTTGGCACAGTTTAATCAGGATTCCCTCCTGACTTAAAAAAGGGGAGCAGCTTGGTTTACGTGCTAAGCATAGACATTGGAACTGGTGAAAGAAAATTCTCAGTTCAAAAGTGGGTCCAACCATTACAAGTATTTCGCCTTCGGCGAAATAAAAATTTAAGAGGACATGCTTAACGGTATTTTAATTTACCAAATTTAGTTAAAGCGCATAGCAAAGCTTAAGAGAACATATTTTGATGAAACGGCATAAACGGCTGAACGGACAAATGAAAACCAGTGTGAAACGAAAAGATTTAAGAGGACCTGCTTAACGGTATCAAGAAATGATGGTCAGCTTTGTCAAGTTTTGAGAATTTTGGTCACTAGATAACTACTAAAACTCATCCCTATGGTTAACACTTGCCAGAGCTATACTTTGATGCGAACTTTCTCAACAACCTTAAGACGACTGCCTTTAGCTTGAAAATGACGTTAAGATATAATCTCTTTATTGTGAAATATGTAACAAATTAAAGATCGAAATAAATGACCCACAATGGGAGTAGCCCTTCCCCTAATAAGAAATCCAATGTACTTTGCGTAATGTAATGTAATGTATATGTTCTTGCCGATTAAGACACACTGTTTCATCCTTATGTTTTCGACCCCCGGAACGAAATTGAGTTGATAACTCTATTCCTGATTAAAAAATAGGACTGTGCAAATTCTAATGGATTGACCATATTAGACTACCCTCATTATTGTCGGTTCAAAATTTCATCGTTTTGCTACGGAACTTAACTGCCTCTTGATGCATACTGTAGGGCTTGTAATTAGAGTTGTGACGCCGGCCGGTGGCGGGCCCGGATTTTTCGGCCACGCCAGGCCCGCAAGATTTAGGCGGCCCGATTTTTTTACACGGTAAATGGGAATTTTTCAATAAATTTCGATGCAATTTCAAGTCTACAAGCAAAATTTCATTTACGGATTTTCAATGGCTTTGTTTTAAGATGATTAATTACACATAATGGAAGTTAGGGGTTTCTTGCGCTTCCCCCCCCCCAAGTCATAACTTTTGATTTTTTGACCAATAACTTTGAAATTTGGTATGGGTGCATACTGGAAGCTTATAAATTCTAAATTCAAAAATTTGAAAATTTTAAAAAATTTTTAAAAAATTTTAAATCTTTGTTTGGTAAGGGGACCAAGGAGAACCAAAAAAATTTTTGCTAATTTTTAAAAAAGTGTGTAACTACACAAAAATTCCTTGTTTACTCTCGTTTTGCTTAATATATACATGTATATAATTGTATCAGTAACAAATTATTCTGATGTATTTTAGATGCCCGTTCTTTATAAGCTAAAATTTAAAACAGAAATTTAATGCAAAATTTGTTGAAGCTTCACCAAATCAGATCGACAAAATTAAAAATTGAACAATTACAGCGCAACGACCTGCATTTATTGGTACGTTTCTAGAGAATCTAACAAAGCAGCAACAAGATATACGTTAGGGGATGGGTAATTTTGACTTAATAGAAATTAGGAGTGCAATTAACAGTGCACCGAAGGCGCAAAATTCTTTCGAAAGACATCGTATAGCACAAAGCTTTGCAAGGACACAGTTAAATTTTTGCATCAGCAACTGAAAATTCTTGGTTTGTAGAATGAATGAGCAAATAACTAATAAATATAATAGGAATATAACTAATCCTTGGATATGACCTAAAATAAAACTAAGAAGCCCCCCAGAAACGTTAATATGTGGAAACAAATGAATGCGCATTGGAAAAAGTTCCGATTATTTGGCAAAGTTTGCATAAAATTTTGGAGCAACGTTACACCGTCGCCAAAAACTTTTTGCTATTTTCTAGAAAAAAGTAAGTAATTACGCGCGTTTTTGAGCAAAAAACGTTGCCTAGTAGTGTGCGATAACTTACGTATGCAGAGACAAACTCACCTTTCTTGAAGTTCTCAAATTAAAATTATCGCTTTTTGTTGACAAGCAACATAAAGCAAGTCTAACATATATGTCATCAGAACGATGTCAAGAAAAGTACAAACCGGAATATAACAAGGAATTGATTTGACACTTTTGCGATTATATCTATGCCAATATCGGTAATGTTGTCTTTCCTCCGAGTACAGTCAATCTGGAAAAGCACCCACGCCACCTGGGGAAAGCCCCACAGCGAGGGCTACCGCTACCTAGCCTAAGCAATCTTGAACTGCGTCCAAAGAAGTCTTAGAACATGCAGTATCTTGAACCCACCCCTGATTCCTTGCAAATTTTAGGGGACTTTGACATTTACTACGCTACCGGAAAGACCTCGGTAAAAACAGACTGATGTGCAAGTGCATCTGTCAAATTGTTTAGCGCGAGAGTTTGACTCACTTTCTAGACTTGACGCATACGTACGTCTTATGTTTCTTTAATTAACGTAAGCGTCCAAGCAGGCTTTCTCTACCTAGCGTAGACGAACAAGCTATATGTTTACTTTGTTTCAAAAGCTTTCCTCTTCAGCTCTACTGCCTTTCGTTAATATGCGTAGGCGATAGCATAGATTACATACGTATTTTCTGTGCAATGGCATTCCAAGTTAACTCAGATTCAGAAAGGCGTCAGACAGAGAAGTACGTACGTGTCTTTCCGTACGCAGATTCTGAAGAGCATAGATAAAGCAATAGAAGAAATAATTTCCATTATTTGTGTACACTACTTTTAAAGCGTAATAATAGAACTTTTAAACTAATAGTGTACATTTTTATTATAGTGTACACTTTTCTATTAGATTGTATTGGAAAAGCACTTTCAGTTTTCAAGTGAACTTTTTTTAATTATAAGTATACTCATCTCTAAGTACTGCTTCATTTATGTTTAGATTCTTTGGTCAATATTCCATCATCCAAGCATATCTACGGACGATTTTCCAAGGAAGCTTATATCTTATAGCATTGAGTTTGAGCAAAAGACTTAGTGCATTCTATCAAATGTACATTATACTTATAACATGTCATTTTGTGCGAGAATTAAACAATGGAACTTTTAAATTTAAATTCATTTAAGCGTCAGGTACTATGTACTTTGTTCTATTTGTACTTCGTCAGGTATTTGTACTATTTGTTAAGGTACTTTAATTTTAATTTAATAATTTTAAATTTTAATTAAAAAAGTTTAATTTAATAATTTTAATTAAGGTTAATTTTAACTACTCCGGTTGGACTTGCCTTCTTTTAACGTTTTCATGAAAAGGGTACAGTTAATTTTAATCCAAACTCTACCCTTTCGGAAGAGGTGGTTTTATATTGCTGCAGCTCGCTAGCAAAGCTGCAGCTTACAAAAATAAAATTTAGAAGAAACTGACTGCGGCTTCCTATATACAGATAGAGTAATCCTTATATACAGACAATAGTAGCCACATTGTCAGCTCTTCCAAGCATGCACAGATCGTCAATCGAAAGCAGACTGAATTAACTGCAGGCTGCAGCATCAGACAATAGGGTTTTGTACAAAAATACAGACTGGAAAAGGGCAGTTAAAGCAGTCAATTAATCATCATCAAGTTACTGTCATCGGCGCTGTCCTGCATTGTAAAACCCTCTTTGTTGATGTTACACGCCCAGACTGCCGTTATGTATGTTAGACAGATCCTACATACACCCGGACTGGTCTGCCTGTCCAGGGGTGTAGTAATACCGTACTGCAACCCGACAGTGGCGACAGTAACTTATTGATATTATTGACGGTGGACAGTTAATTGCAGTACGGCAAAACCCCTGGCAGAATTATGGCCAGTCCTTTTGACATCGTTTTAAGCCATCTATATACACATCTACAATACTCTAAACACGCAGATTTTTTACGCCGGAATTCTTAAAAGGAAAACACTAGTTATAGCTAAAATACTTTAGTCTTTAACCAGCTTAAAGCCGCAAGTGAAGAAACCGCGGCTACTTTAATTGCTACTTTAATTACACAGATTCCATCTTTAGTCTGCATCCTAAGTTTGACAGCAGCAAGAACTGAACAACGGCTAATTGCAGAATAAAGAACAAAGAAAATCACGACTTCTAGTTTATGTATTTTGGAATTTAACTAGCCGCAAGTGAAGACACCGCGGCTATTACATAGATTCCATCTTTAGTCTGCATCCTATGACAGCAGCAAGAACTGAAACAACGGCTAATTGCAGAATTGCAGAAGAATAAAGGAAATCACGACTTCTAGTTTAGCCGCAAGTGAAGAAACCGCGGCTACTTTAATTACACAGATTTCTGCATCCTAAGTTTGACAGCAGCAAGAACTGAAACAACGGCTAATTGCAGAATGAAGAATAAAGGAAATCACGACTTCTAGTTTAGCCGCAAGTGAAGAAACCGCGGCTACTTTAATTACACAGATTTCTGCATCCTAAGTTTGACAGCAGCAAGAACTGAAACAACGGCTAATTGCAGAATGAAGAATAAAGGAAATCACGACTTCTAGTTTAGCCGCAAGTGAAGAAACCGCGGCTACTTTAATTACACAGATTTCTGCATCCTAAGTTTGACAGCAGCAAGAACTGAAACAACGGCTAATTGCAGAATGAAGAATAAAGGAAATCACGACTTCTAGTTTAGCCGCAAGTGAAGAAACCGCGGCTACTTTAATTACACAGATTTCTGCATCCTAAGTTTGACAGCAGCAAGAACTGAAACAACGGCTAATTGCAGAATGAAGAATAAAGGAAAACACGACTTCTAGTTTAGCCGCAAGTGAAGAAACCGCGGCTACTTTAATTACACAGATTTCTGCATCCTAAGTTTGACAGCAGCAAGAACTGAAACAACGGCTAATTGCAGAATGAAGAATAAAGGAAATCACGACTTTTAGTTTATATATTTTGGATTGGAATTTAGTTATTTTGGAATTTAACTAGCCGCAAGTGAAGAAACCGCGGCTACTTTAATTACACAGATTTCTGCATCCTAAGTTTGACAGCAGCAAGAACTAAAACAACGGCTAATTGCAGAATGAAGAATAAAGGAAATCACGACTTCTAGTTGATGTAATTTGGAATTTAACTAGCCGCAAGTGAAGAAACCGCGGCTACTTGAATGAATGAATGCAAGAATAAAGGAAAACACTAGTTATAGTTATTTTAGAATTTGACCATAGTTTACAGCCGCAGGCGAAAACACTGCGGCTATTATGATTGGTGTAGTTGTTATTCTTGTTGCTGCTGTAGGCCCACGGCCACAGCAGGGTTTAATATGGTAGTACAGTTACAGCTATTTACTCAATGTCAAACTGAAAAAATAGAAGAAACATAGATACTAGTAATCTGTTCGGTCTTCATAGCGATATCCGGCAAAGCTGAAATCAAAAATAAAAAATAACGTGTTACGCTGTTATCGTGGTAAGCCAAACAAACAAGAACAGTGAGAATTAGAAAGGTGACCAACCAACTTTACAATTGCGTTGACTCATTTAATTTAATTCCTTAAATTTTACTCCATTAATGTTAATGGAACCAGTTAATGAAATGTAAGTATTCAACCTGAGCCAAACTTTAAGGTCCATGTGAACAGGGTTCAATCTGCATCTGAGTCTAGTGACGGAAGTATCCCTGTAACATTTTAGCTCCTTGATTTTGTCCAGTTTCTCAGCAGTCATATACTCCCGAGGAGAGAACAAAGTCTGGTTGGCAGCTCGGGCTTGGCGGCCTTTTGATCTACGATGATATGTATGCCAAGTAGGGGCATCGGCATCACACTGCTTCCGCAGTTTCATTATCTCACCGTGGTCCATCAAAATATTCTGCAATAGAGTAGTAAGTAAGTAAGAACAATAAGCGCCTAGTTCGTCGTTAAAACAGAACCCTTTACGTCGTTGAAACAGAACAAAGAAAATGCCCTGGCAAGAGTGAGCCATAAGGTAGCCTTGCTGTCAGCAGATTTTGTTTAAGCTCGCTTAATGAGCTAATTGCAGAGCTTATGCGAATTGACTAACAGGATTAAGGGTCTACAACACGAAACATCCCGGTATCGGATCCGGCATCCTAAATTAGTATTATACAATAGCAAACGGATTACCATCTTTTCCTTAGTAGACAATGCGGCATATCTGCGAAGTACCTCCCCGTTCCTAGAACGAAAGTAAGGATTGCCATCGCCAGGGGTGGTAAGCCTGCGATAGGCTGCCATGTACATCGTATTGCCAACATCATCGAGCGATAATGGTGATTCAAACTCGGAGAGAAATCTGTCGCTCGCGAACTGAGGAACGCCACGGTGGTCCAAAACGCGTCTCTGCTAAAATGCATATATGAAATATATAACTCCTATTAGGGAGAAGGATTGAATTCTATATATATATATATATATATAGTAGGGACAATTCGTAGAAGTTGAAAAAAGAACAAACATTCATAGAAAACAGAAAGCAAGAAAAAGAAAGGGACTGTATTTCTACCTCAGTCAAGACTTCAAGTGTCGCCAATGCAAAATGGGTTGATCATTGTTTTGCCCATTTTCCAAAGTAGGGCAACACCTTTTATTGCAGTATTTATTATACCCACGAAATCTACTAATTACCTCTGGCGGATGTGGCAAATTAGAACCATTTTCTGTGTCTACAGTGCCATCATCTGGATAATCAGGCCCATTTCTGGGTTGACTCTGCTGAAAAGAGCGGCTGCTCACGGAACCAGCATCTGGAATAAATCAAACTAGAAAAGTTGACAACAATGTGTTGAAACAGCAATCACCAACTAATTGAGACAACTGTAACGACATCAGCAGACAACATTAAAATCCACATATTAGATTCGAATTCAAAAGGTTAAAATACGGCTTTAAGTAATAAAGACAACAATGCTCTCAAGAATAAGACTGAACCATCTTTATTAATGGTAAATGTTATTGTTTGTTGCACATTATTATTTTATTATTATTATTATTATTTATTATTATTATTATTATTTATTATTATTATTATTTATTATATTATTTATTGATTAAATTTTAACAAAATATGTGCAAAAACGTATACCAGCAGAACCGATATCTGAAGAAGCTGAATCTGGCACGTATGACCCAGAACCGCGAGACTCTGAGGAATTCTAAAACAAAAGCAATACACTGCAGCGACTAAGCATATCTTAAACGATTGAGATTCAACCGCCAACTCGAGATGGTAGGTCCCCCCCTCCAAGAGCACTTCCAACTAAAAACGCCAAGACACCAGGATTCGAAGATAAAATATTTCATAATAAATATAATAAATAATTCAAACAAATTTTGCGACTAAAATGCCCATTTATATAAATCGAAAGCTCGAATTTGATTTTACAATTGTCCAAATCTTGCACCAAGGACAGGACGAGTCTATATTTTTCGATAAAATTCCACCACAAATCAGGGACCTCCTTAGTCCAGACACAGAATGCCTCCCTCCAGAACACGTTAGGAAAAAGTCAGGCGAGTCAGAACATTTAGATAGGTATGTAAGCACATTACAGCGACAGACGCCCACTTCGTAGAAATATGGCATGCTTTGTAACAGGAACAAACAAAAAACACTTGGACACAAAAGACAGGAAGCTAAACAATAGATTTTCAATTAAAGCTTACACTGGCTAAACATTAATAAAGCATTCATACCGCAAAATCAGCTTTAAAAGCGGAAAGGAGACTGATAGCATCGGATGAGCTGCAATCAAAAGTTTGGCAAATCTCAGCCAAAAGGTCACTGTCCGCTCCTACAGACTGCCCGGTCTTCACAGATTTCCTGACCCAGCAATCAGAGGCATTCTTCAGATCATCAACTGTTTTGAACGCAACTACAAACAAACCGAGACAAGAAATATTTTCATAGATATAATGTTATAATACTAATATTAAGAGTACCTTTTAAGCGTGAGCCGAGAACGCCCAGTGGACTGCTGTACCGGGCCGGGGCCTGTAGTGGGTGCCAGGAAGAGTGCTACACCGGTGGGGGGCACAGGTCTCAGTTTGTGGTTGCTGGCGAGGGGTTCCAGGGTGAGATTTTGTGAGCGGATCTCCGACACGCCTGGCTCACCTGACGGCCTAGAGTGCTCCCAATTCAACTCGACTGTTGGAAACTATGTGAAATGCTTGTAATTGGGAGTAATTTATATTTTCTGCTTTTGTTTGTTTTTGTCTCGGGAGCAGCACCAGAGTGGGTGTAAAGGTTCTTTCTTCCAGCGTCAAAGTTGCCCATTAAAAAGAAATAAACGCGAGATCTTCCACCCTTTCCAGTTATAGTGTCTCTGCCCACATTTTACAAAATCTAAGATCCTCATGCCATGTAGCTTTGAACAGTTGAGCTAATTGATCACATATTGAATTTACCTGAAAATTTATTGTTTCCATTCCAAAGCGTTTCCAGACTGTGTCTAATGAACCATTCCTCTGCACTTTCTACGGCCATGCTTACGATAGGAAAAAAGCAAATGTAAGGGTACCCCTCACTGGGTTTCTGAAAACAATAAAAATTTAATTCAAATTGAAACTTTTCTGAATGACCTGAATGCAGAAGGAACTTCCAAATAAATGTTCCGATTTCCGATAAAATATCACGTATATTGATACAAGACCACTGTTTGTTACGTTTCCGGAGCGATAGGGACGTGCTCTTGAACTACCCCCTTCAGAAGAAGTTTGGGGGAATCAATTCCATTGGGAACAGTTAAATTGGGGTAAATAATTCATGGCCAAACTCATCCAAAAACGAGATTGTGAAAGCATTCATTGGTCCGTATGATTCTTTCACTATGATTCGATAAAGTTACATCTGCCAGTTAAACTAAACCATATTTATCCGTTTAAAGTGTTTTAATCCACGATTTTATGAACTCGTATTCTATATCGATTTAATCTAATTAACCCCTTAATTAGTAAATTCGTTTAATCTTTCGGTAACGGCTAAGACATCTTAGACGACAACACACAACACTAGTCGACAGAAGCACTGAGGGACTGCGTCAAAACAGTTAACAGGTGGCACAGCAGAGTTGGAAGTGGGTCGCGGGTACCCGCGGGTCGTGGGTACCCGCGGGTCGACTCAGGTCAGTGGGTACCCGCGGGTCAGAGCGGGTCGAGTTATTTTTGTTTACACAAATGTTTCGCTAAATTTTGGGCTAATTTCACCAAAAAATTTACAATTTATGTTAAATTATTAATTTTTCCTTAACTTTTGGCTCTTTTGAATGTGGTTTATACATTATACTATTGCTTTTATGATAAATTTGTTTATTTCAGTTAAATCTGATCTTCAGTCAAAAGTATTTCAGTAACATTTCCCTGACATATTGGCATAAATATCCATGACTGAAGACCACACCACCACTTGACTGAAGCTCATCCACCTACATGACTTTAGGTTAAAGGTGTAGTCATTGCTCAGACAGAGTAGCCCAAGTAGCTATCTTGCCTACTAGCTGATATTAATAGTGGGTTGAGTAGCCGCGTAGTCATCCCAGACTGACGTACATAGGCTGCGTGAAAAGGCAGTGCTCTGTGTGCAGTCGGCTCACTCCCACATTGGACTGACAAGTTGGTCCAGTAAAGAAAAAACTTAATACTGTCGTAATTAATAGGTATTCCATCGCTAGCCAAATTGGCAGATGCCGATTAATGATGTTGAATTCAAAATTAAATACGAAACCACAGTGAAGACGCAATGTACACACGGAATGGAATACAGGTTTTACTGCAACAAGGATAGTCAATGCACAGTCAATAACATTGTACGATGCAAATGAACCGGCGGCAACAAATAACAATTACACGCATTAACAATATAAATCATGAGTAAAAATGATTAGTCAATTCAAATTCTAAATTATGGGCAAAGTTCACAGTATCAACGACGGTCAACATAAGCATCATCCATTCTACGGGAGATACAGCTGGAATGAAGCGACGGTCCGAGCAGTCTGCCGCGGTCGTCTGCGACATAGTTGAACATCATCTGTAAAGTAAAATCTTGACATCAGTATTTTTACCCTACATAATATCACACTACGCTGGGCTTTTTTACTGGGGGAG